>CAUYRH010027466.1:0-35014 GCA_963574655.1 Perodicticus potto | reverse complement strand
TAGATCTCCAGGAGGGAAAAGTTCCTGTTTTAGTTAGTATGTCCCTCCCCAAAAGGTGAGCAGGACTTTCAGGGATGATTAGGGGAAGCATGAGAGAACAGCAAGTCATCCCAATTGCAGCTTAGAGGCTGGGAGAAAAATCTGGTAACCGGTTGTCCAGACACCCCCTGTATAGTTATGGATTTGGGAGATAAAAGACCAGGATTAGAGAGAAGTACAGAAAAAGTTGTTCCAGTGTCCAAAAGAAATTTTCTCTCCTGGCACTCCACTATAAGGCAAACCTGGGGCTCTCTAGGGGTGATGACACAAGCTGGAGCCATGAGAATTTGCCCCGGGCACTCTCAGTCCAGTTTGGGCTCTGATGAGGTCCCTGTCCCAGGAGGCCTTCGCCTCTGGGGACAGGCCACCCTCCAGTGGTCACCCTGAACTGCAAAATTTTTATCCACAGTGCTTGGTTAAGATGGAAAAGGCATTAAATTGTGGGTGGAAGATAAGAACCGAAACATGTTCCTGTTCTCAGCCAGGTGTTGTTCCAGAGAGTGTTGAGCCTACACAGACTTCAACAAGGGAGATCTCCCCAAACACATAATTCCAAACCAAATTACTGCAAGTAAGGGTTGGCTAAATAGAGTCAGGAATAGATTTGGATTGAAAAATATAAAAGTTAATGGAGATGCTGCATTTGCCTATGAAAGCTGCTTCCATACGAGTATAGTATAAGATATTTCAAATAAGAGAAAGATCACATTCACCTAACTTCTATCATAGGATATTATTATAATCGTTCTATTGTGTTATCAGTTGTTGCTGTTAATCTCTTACTTTTCATACTTGCTCCTCTCTTACTGTATCATACCCACAAAAAATTAAACTTAATTATAGGTGTGTGTGTATAGGAAAAAAATAGGTCACTACCATCTAGGGTTTCAGGCATCCACTGAAGGTCTCTGAATATCCACCCTGCAGATAAGGGAAGGTACTGTATTATGTGGTAGGATTGTAGGATGTTTTGTTTACTCATACAGCAGATGAAGAACATTTGGATTTTTCCAATTTTCTGTGACTAGGTGAAGAAAGCTGCTATAAATATTCACATATGGGTTTTGTGTGAAATAGCTTTCAAATTGTTCAGGTAAATACCTATGAATAAGCTAGCTGGGCAATGTAAACATATGTTTAGCTTTCTAAGAAACTGCGAATCTGTTTTCCAAAGTAACTGTGCCATCAGAAATGTACAGGCCTCCCAGTTGGCCTGCTGGTCTGTACCAGCATTTGTAACTATCATTTAATTTTACTTTTGCTGATGTAGTAGGTGTGTAGGATACTCTATTATTAAAATAAAATCCAACAAGAGTTAAGTAATCATTTAAATAGAGAGGTTTAGTTGAACATAAAGAATGTCTAAAAGCGACCCTTCTGTGCACAAAAGTCAAGCTAATTCTCTCCAGAGTAGTTCACAGATGTTCTCATTCTTCAGGAAGTATCACTTAAGACATCTTACAGTTTTATGAAATGACAAATTTTGCTGTTAGAGTATCAGAATACTTATTCAGCGATATCTCAATAGCTATCTGAAATTACCTATCTCATTTTCCGGAATGAGATATCTGATTAAAATATACAATTATTGTTTCTTTTTTCAAGTTGCAAAATGTATGGAGCATCCGTTCCTTTTTTTTTTTTTTTCCAAATTAAATTTCCATAGGCAAATTAAAACTAAATTGAAAGGGAGGAAATGCAGCTCTAAAGTACTGCAACATTTGAAACAAGGAGTTATAAGTCCAATCCCGGGCCCCTTGGACACCTCCGTCCTCTCCCACCTGCCCCCGGGTCGTGTGTGAAATGGGGGCCTTGAATGCCGCAGCCGGCCCCTGCCCAGCGCCGTCTGGCTGGTGCCCACCACTTGCTCTGCTGAGAGAGCCCGCCCACCCAGGTGGCCCAGCACAAACCTGTGCAGAGCCCGCCGCTGGCTGGGAGGTCGCAGACTCAGAAACACCAAATCATCAGCGCTGGCGCAGGGGGCCTCCTGGAACCAACCCTCGATTGTGTTTTCTGCTTCAACCACCAAAAATTATCTTTATTTCCCCTTATCTGAAAGGACCTTGGCCACAGATGCTTTCAAGCAGTGTTTGACTTTGGTAGCCGGAGGGTGGGCAGTGCCCGCCATCCAGGGACGGGCTTTGTGAGTTTCACCACCAGGAGGGGCCAGGAGGAGAGGCAGGTGCTGGGAGCGCCCAGCTCAGGAAAGGAGGCGGCCTCTCAGGCGCTGAGGCTGTACTGGGTGGCTTGATCTTACTGGAAGTGTTTCTAAAGATAGCATCGCTTGTTTTTAAAAAAGTTTTTAAATATTACAAACAAACAAAAAACAATAAACAAAAATTTGTGCACCAACCGCAAACAGCAGCCGCTGGTGCAGTGGACCGGGGAGGGGTCCTGAGAGGCTCCCGACGCAACACTGAGAATGGCTGGTCCAGAGAATCACCAGAGCCAGCAGAAACCCCCTCATTTCCCGAGGAAACTGCACGTTCGGTTCCTGTCATAAGCAACAACCAGGCTGATCCAGCAGTTCAGCCCCGTTGCAGCAGGTTCAGCCAGCTCTGGCACCTGCTCAGATCCCAAGGGACCTGAAGGAGGTGGCCGGGACTCTCTGGAACCTTCTTTATCATAAAAGTCTGATGGGAAAAGCCTTTAAAAAAAATGCTTTCATGAGCTCATTTGAAGAGTTGAAGAATCTGACACTTTGCAAAGGCCCTTAAAATTTGATTATCCTATTATAGCTAACGTTTAGGGTTTGGTTAAATATTTTGGAGTAGGAAGTAGGAAAATAAAACTAGGAAAAATATAAATAGAAAACTAAATTAGGCTCGGCGCCTGTGGCTCAACGGGCTAAAGCGCCAGCCATGTACACCTGAGCTGGAGGGTTCGAATCCAACAATGATGGCTGCAACCAAAAAATGGCCGGGCATTGTGGCGGGTGCCTGTAGTCCCAGCTACTTGAGAGGCAGAGGCAGGAGACTCGCTTGAGCCCAGGAATTGGAGGTTGCTGTGAGCTGTGATGCCACTGCACTCTATCCAGAGCGACAGCTGAGGTTCTGTCTAAAAAAAAGAAAACTAAATTAGAGAAACACGCTTGACGAAGACCTTCAATTTGTTGCATCAGTTAGTCTGTGTGGGGTTTATTTCTATAGGACAATTTTCACTAAAAATGGAAAATTTTGAAACAAATAATGATAATAATAATAAAGCCTGATCAACTTTGGAGGTTAATTCTACTTAATGATTTGTTTTGTTAATTTCTACATCATTGACTAAAAAATTGTTTGTCAAATATAAAAATATATTTAAAACTTGAAGAATTATTAGTGTTAACAAATTTTAAATGAAATACCATTTTATTTTATAGAAATATTGAAATATATTCACTAATAAAATAAGTTTTTTTAATTTTAAGTTTTAATATTCATATTCTGTCTATGTAAAGGGAATGCCCCCAAATGGATGTTGTCACCATGCTTTTTCTTCATTTTTGTATGGTACAATTGTAGCTAATCAAATGATATTAGCATTAAACTGAAATTATAAAATGCTTTCCTCAAAGTTAATAAAATAGGTTGTTCATGGAAAAATGTTTAATGGAAAATTGGATAACTTTTCATATTTTCATGCCCTCAATATCTTTTTCTTAATGAAGGAGATTGTGACTGTCGTTTCTGTGCTCCTAAGAGGCTTAAGTTTACTGGAGACATTGTGGCATGTTTTTTATGTTTTAAGACTAAGTTTAATGTGCCAGAATATAACAAGGGCACAAAGGCAAGAGATGCTGATGCCTGTCAAACTCGACCAAGTTAATTAGGATAAACTGACATACAGGAAGCTAGTTGTGTCAAATGAACTACCACACTTTAATTATGTGTTTAAGAGATCTGATACTAACTTTAACCCAATAAGTCATTATTGTAATATTTATGGCTACTCCCATATGTGGAATTTGTTCTTTGATATTTTAGATTACAGGCTTCTGCCAATGTTCCTAAATTAGATAGGTTAATAAAAACAAGAGAGACCTATAAATGCCCAGAAATAAACCTTCACCCTAAGATTTACATTACAGAGGAGCTAAATGGAAAATTGGTTGCAGTTAAAAAAGACAGAGTAGAGAAAAGTTTTGCCTTCAATAATATTGGTAAATAAGATTTTTATTTTTTATCCTATGAAATCTGAACTAAAACATGTAACCACATACTTGGTTTTATTGAACTGTGATTGAATTTAAAGTTAAGTCTAAAGCAAGTATCCATTGAAAGATCTTCATTTAAACATTAACTATCAGGTATATGTTTTTTATAGAAAAAACGTTCTCAATAAGCAAAAACTTCTGCAGCTAGTGTGATGTGCATTTTGCTGACATAGCTAATATACAATGTAGCAATGATGATGATCTAAAAGAGGAATTGATATTTAAATTAATGTATGTTAACTCTTTTACAATGTTTGTGGCTTAATAAGTTAATGAGCTATGGTTACATATTTATTGTTTTGTGTAAGTGAAAACATAGTTTTAAGCTAGGTCTAAGCCGAAAACTTGCTTTGCTCTCTATTAACTATGACTTTGGACAATGTATCTAATTCTAGAACTAAGGTTTCCTTTGAGTATAAAACTAGGCATTATAATTATCACAGGACAGTGGCAGAGACCAGGACTCTCCCAGGCAAATTGAGACTATGTGATCGCCTCTCTTTTAACTTTTCAGTTCCACTTCCTTCATATAGTACAGTTGCCATTTATTGGTTCCTCAACCCACTAAAAAAAAAAAAATGGAAATTAAAGTAAGTGTCCCTACTTCAGACCTTTGTCTTCCATGGCAGATATGATGGGGACTGGAAATGTAAATATAGAAAATACAGTAGATTATTTGCTTATTGGGACCTATAGGAAGACCGTAAAAAAAAAAAAAGAAAGAAAGAAAATCTTTGTTATAAGCTGTCCAGTCCAAAAGATAAGAGGTAGGTTTATACAATTCAATAATTTTTCTGCTAGTATCTCTGGACCTGCTGTGAATCAAATAATCATGCACGTTGGCAAACTGAAGAATCTGAAATTTTTGATACTACATAAACAGTGAAGGTAGGAAACTGGAACAGCACTAACAGAGGAGGGGGAGGAATCAGGAACCCTGGAATCCACATGTACCTGTCCTGCTACTGGTGCCTCAGGTGAATTGACTCTGGGCCTCACTGTGGTCTTGGTGGAAATATTTATGAAGAAAAATATTCCTGTCACCTTCCTCTATTATGCAGAATAAACACATGTCAGAAGACACTCAGAGTTGCATTACATACTTCCATATTGGGAGTTGGGGAAATAGCATACAAGACCTCTTGGCTAGTTGGATGAACACCCAGCACAGCGCACCAACTGGCTGAAAAGTTGAGTGCGATGTCCCAGGTTGCTACTTACAATGCTACTATACTTCCAATAGCTTACAAAGCTTTGTAAAATAGTCTTCGAAGTCAAAAATCACCTGGTGGGGCTGCAGCAGCTTATCTTCAGATGGTTGACTATGGAAACACCCAACCACCTTTTACAATGAATATATGTACCTCTGGGAGAAGGACTCAACCTGTCAGGTGACTTATTGAGACAGCCTTTCCCTTTAGTAAAGATGTGCAATTGGCCATGTTCTTCAAATGCAGAGCAATGTATATGCCATTCACAACAACTACCATGGAGTCTTTAATTCATCCACACCACACTCTCTTTTTGCTCTGTGTAAAAGAAAGGGGTGTCCCTGCTTCTGTCTAGACAGAGATGAGTAAACTTGCAACTGTGTGTTTTCAAGGACTTTACTTCTCTCTCTCATATCAGTAATTTAGCTCTGCCAATTGGAACATTTACATCAGCATATGTTGTAAGTTCTTCTAGTATCTCTCATTATATTAAACCAACGAGAAAAAAATTCTTATTTCCAATTCCCCTTGTATTGGCCATTTCCCTTCTTTAAACCATTTCTCTGAAGGTACATTTCTAGACATTGTCTTCCCCCCTCACTTGCATACATTCTTCAATTTCCTTAAACATCTCTCATCTGTATAACTGACATTCTCCTTGCATTATCCTTTCTATTGCAAATTTCTTTTCAACTAAACAGCCATAATGACTAAAAAAAAATTGAACCAGATTACTATGCCCCTGCATCTGTTTCACACAGTATCTTCCCACTATACTTTCAAGAACCCTCAAGATATTTTGTGATCAGAACCCACCTTTTCCACTATGAGACCCTTCCTCATATCCCCAGATATACTGAGATATATAAATATTTCTTTTTTCTTAAACAAGCCAATTTGGTTCTAATTTAAGAATGGTACACTGGCTGTTCAGTCTACAAGACTTCACCACATAACCCGTACTATCAACCTCTTTCAACATTCAATATCAAATTATATTTCCCCTCAAAGAACTGTCGTGAAGACTCTAAGGAACTAGGCATAATTAGTTTCTCTTTATTATATTATCTGTTTACCTTTACTTATGTTATTTGCCACTTTCTGAAATTATCTTGTTTCTTCACTTCAATTTTTTGCATTCTTCTATGGATGAGCTCCAAAGGAAGAGAAGAAAGAGCTAATTTGTTGTCCACAATTGTCCCCCAGGGTTTAAAAGAAGCCTGCTATCTGCTGGATGGCAAGCTACAATTTCTGGAAAATCCATGGTTATGTATACCTGTCAAGATACATTATGTAAGTACATTAAGATCAGACCTGAAGAAGCGTGGCTAAGGTAAATATTTTGGGGAAATTTTTTTGTGTGAAATAAAACATTAATGTATAATTATCTGTTAGCAATTTATAGGAGTCATGGGTTTATAAAAAGATTTCTAAAACTTGGAACACATTTAACATAAAATACAAAAGAATAACATAAAATCTCGTAGGAAATCAAAGCCAAAGGAAAAAAGCATATACTCAACAACAAAGCTACTATTTCATCCAAGTAGTGCACCATTTGCCTTCACTTTGATGAAATTCTGCCAACTACGTTCATCTAATCTCCCCCCCCAAATTCTTATACATTGTGCAATTAAATATGACATTAGAATAGACAAACTTGTTCCAAGATGAATGATGTGCAGTTACAATGCCTTGGCTACAGACCATGCCTGTATATTAAATTTTTTTGAGTTTTCCAAAGTCATGGAGCAAATGATAAATTAAAGATAATTAAGCCTTATGAAATCAGTGTGGATCTTTAAAGATGCACTAAATGCTTCACTTGAGGGCATCTCCATCTCCTATATTCACAAATGTCCTTTGATGAAAGGATGGAGAAACACTTACTTCTCAAGTTCAAAGGCATATAAGTGTCACCCTAACATTCTGGGGGAATTTCATTAAGATTGAGTAATTCAGAATGTTGAATATAGTGGAGACTTTACAACGCCTGAAGTTACCCACTTAGAATTACACTGAAAACAAACAAAAACAAACCTAATGGCTGTTAAATAGCTAGTTTCACAGGGAGAAGGAAATATATTCTCAAACAACAACAGTTTTTAACAGAGGATAATTTATAATCACATAATGTCAGTTTGTTGCTTCAAAAGTACTGAGTGAGATGTATGAACCATTAGTTATTAAGCATATTTCCATTTTTAAGCACCCAGAGAAAACTTTTGAACAAGGAAGTTTTAAAAGTATTAACTGTAACAGAAACAAATGATTTAATATTCTTCTTTTTCTTGCTATCAAAGTGTTGTCATACAAAGAGAACCATAATGATATTATAGGATGGAAATGATTCAAAGAAAACTAGACACAAGATTAATTTAACACTGAGCTATCTATCACATATGCTAACAAATCTATACTGCAGATGTCAATTAATTAACAAGAAAACACTGAGAATTTAACTGTTTCCTAATAAGAGTACTTCTAGTCTTTATTATCTCAACACTGACAGTTTGAGTTTACGAAGAAGAAATAACACTTAACGGCTTTCCAGCTTGTGAACCATGGGTGTTATACCTAAGTTGTCTACACAGAGAGGAAAGTGCTGATGTCTTAGAACACCAATGTTTGCTATTGCAATGTTTGCTTGTCTGGTTTTTATTACAGGAGGTATACATATGAGTTTATAAGAGTTAACACAGGACGATTTTTAAAAATCAAATGTAAAAGTGTTTGGTTTTCCTTGTTCAGGGGAGGAAAAGGGAGGAGGTAAGATACGTGATCAACACTGAAGTCCAGTTACTGTGAAAGACAAGTTAGACTCATTGCCTCGTGGAATTTTTTCACAACCATGTGCATTGCACTATATACCCATTTTATGGTTGATAAGCAAGTTTCAAATCTGGGTAATTTGTCTGGAGTCACTCATATGGTTAATTCTCAGCTATGAGTTCTGTGCAGTTCCTCCTTGATGGCAAGCATGCCGTGCAGCTGCTGCGGGACCTGGTAGTCTTACTCTGGGGTGGGAAAGTGTCAAGGGACAAATAGCATGCAGACACAGAGCCAAGTCATAGTCTAACAAGACCGGAAAACAAGCAGTTCCAACCTCAAAATCTCTTTTTCTTTAATTGTGATCATCCAGGTAGGCTTCCTCTATCACGTGATGCCAAAGAAAAATAAATTATACAAGGAATCGTGCATGTCAAAAGGCTTATGCATAATGTTCCATACCTGTCATAAGACAAAGAACACAGTCTCCTACATGAGACCCAATTTGTTTGAATCTTTTAAAAATCTTTTTTCTTTTAAAGTTGCTCTTTTGGGAATTTTGCAAATACTATCTCATTTATCTTCATGACACTGCTGAAAACAGGCAATAATATTTTCACCCTGTTAATGTGTGTGTCACTTAATTCCTTAGTCAGAGGCCTCAGTTTCATAAACTATAAATTGAGAACTATACCATTCTTAAAGAGTGCTGGAGGGATGAAGAATTGGGTTCGTATGATGTCCCTAGCATGTGACATTTGCACAGTAAAAGTTATTTCCTTCCATTTTCGCCAATTAAGTCAGCTGGATAAAAGCACAGCATATATGATTTATAAAAAAACAGGGTCTTTCCAGTTCACCTCAAATCTCTTTGATACCAGAGCAATATTCACCATAGCTGCACAAATACTTGAACTTCTGACCTCTGAGATAAAGACCTAGTGGACTAAACTGGTTGGATTCTGTATAGAGGAATCAGCCTGCATTTTCACAAAACAAAAACTTTTATTTACCAAATGGTGCCATGAAGCTGCAATTAGCATCAGAAGCATTACATTAAACTAGATGGCAAAATAGCAAACATAAATCACTGACAGTTTACTTAGAGCTGTTAAATGCAGGCATTTACACCACCCATTAGCAAACCATGATGAAAATGGTTTATAGAGAGAGAGAAAAGAGAATGCATCTACGTAGAACCTATTAGTTTGAGATCCTATTGATTTTTGCCTTTACACATATGGGCACTTGATGCGTAATTTACTTCATTATGACTAAACATGTGTTGACTTACTTCAGATGTCATTATCATGCAAATTCTATGCCAAGCAGCGAAGGAGCATTTTAATGTTTGTGTTACTCTTTGGAGGCTTTTCTAGTTACACTGAGTTTGATGATTGCAAGTTGCTTTTAGATAGATTTATGTCCAATACAAAACTACTGCTGGTTTGGTTCCATTGTGGCTGAATCAAACTAGAGAAAAACATTTCTATCTAAGATTATAATTTTAATTCGACTTTTGAACCTAACCTTTGGAGATCTGGTTGATTTCATCTGCTAATATGCTCCATACCAAAGAATAGTAGTTTTTAATACTATTAACTAGCTGATATATAGTTTTGATTGCTGAATTATTTCCAATAGCTGAATATCTTTAACCTTTAAGGCTTTCATTATGTTATAAATATGTAAAAATAACGTATGTACAAGTCAACATTTTCTATAAAAATATTCATTTCCAACTCTGGATACACATTAAAATATATGCACAGGGTATATATTTTTTGGTCCCCATTCAGATTGTGCATTCTAATTCTTCCTCCTACATGAGTATCTACCATCCTGCCCAACTTCCTAGCCCATTTCTATGTAATAAAGACCATTGTCCTGATTTCCTTCTGCTTCCCAAGTTTCTGTTTGGTTATTTGCATGTTGATTATATTATCAATCATTTCTTTTCCTCAAATGTGTTTTGTATTTTGTAGCTTTTTTCTGTTTATTACACTTGAAGTTTGACCTCTTCTCTATCCTCCAACTTTCTTCCAGCATAAATGTTTAGATTTGTAATTTGCATGTGTGTCTGCACACAGTATTTATTTGGCTCTTGCCATGGTTTGCAAATGGTTTGCTTGTCTCCACCAAAGAATATATTGAAATTCAATTCCCAGGGTACCTGTTGGGAGGTGGGGAGATGTTTGGCTAATGCAGACAGATCCCTCCTAAGTGGTTTGGTTCTGTTCTTTAAGTAACAAGTAAGTTCTCACTTCCCAAGGCCTGGAGTAATTCTTGCAGAAATGTTTTTTTAAGAGAATAATTTTGTTACAGCAGCATAGCCCCATCATGTGTCTTCCTCTATGAATGTGTCTGCCTCACCTTTGACCTTTTCTGTCATATCTTCACACAGCACTAAAGCCCTTGCTAGAGGTTCATGCCGTTGAACTTGTCAGCCTGCAGAACTATGAGCAAAATAAACCTTTTTTCTTTATTAATTACCCAGTCTCAAGTATTCTTGCACTTTAAGACAAAAAGTACTAAAACAGGTCTCTTCCCACAATCTTATAAAAAATAATAATTATCTACTCAACTACTTCTAGGAGTCAATTTATAAAACTAAAAAAAGGGTTAGCTTTTTAGGACAGTGAATCTGCTCTGCATGATCCTATGTGGTGTATATATGTCATTATGTATTCGCCCAAACCATATAGGCTATAGTTGATCCTTATGCATTAATCCATGTTCAGCAATTGTAGCAAATGCCCCCTCTAATACAGGATGTTGAAAATGGGGGAGGCTATGCACATGTGAGGACAGAGCTTGTATGGGAAATTTCTATACCTTCTTCTGTTTTGGTATCTACCTAAAACTTTTTTTGAAAGCCTTTGAAAATGTAACAACATAGCCGGGCATTGTGGCGGGGTGCCTGTAGCCCCAGTTACTCTGGAGGCTGAGGCAAGAGAATCGGCTAAGCCCAAGACCTGGAGGTTGCTGTGAGCTGTGTGACGCCACGGCACTCTAACGAGGGTGATAAAGTGAGACTCTGTCTCTACAAAAAAAAAAAAAAAAAAGTAACAACAGCAACAAAAGCACTAGTGATCTGTCTACTGAATCTATCAGTTTAGTTAGGAAAATGACACTCACACACACCATCTCACATGAACACACACAAGCACACACAGAAACGTCCTCCCCCATCTCTTTTCTCCTTTCATTAGGAAACTGAGTAATTCTTTATACTGAAAGGTGAATGCTAATAATTACTTCATTCACACAAACTGTGCACACATACACACACACACAAAGCAAAGTCTATTTTTGATATAAGACAATTTTTAACCTATTCATATAAAATATGCCACAGAATGATATCACTCCAATAATAGTTTACACTTCTAATTGCAGTTTGTTCATAAGGAAATCAATTAAGCTGAAAATTTAGCAAACTAAAAATAGCTTAGTAGGTTAACCAGTCTTATCAGTAATGAAGTGAGTTTGGAATTAGAGGGGCGAGAGTATGAGGTGGAAGGTTTTGTTTTTCCTAATGGAGTCACTTAATTAAAGAAAAACTTGATTCAAACTTGTGACCATTGATTCCAGGAGCTCTGTCTTCAATGAGAGGCGAGCAGCAGGGTTTGGAACTCTGCTTGGTTATTGATTGCCTCTCCTCAAGCCTTCCACCTGGGATGTGTAACTACAACCTAGATTTTATAGGCAGCAAGAAAGCAACACATTCATTTGCAAGCATGGAGAGTTGTCTTTTGTTATTTCTCTTCTTTCCTGCTCTCCAGGGATATTTGTTGTGATTACAAACTTGTGAGTTATTCAACTACAGTGGAGCCTCCATGGTTACTGCCTCCCTCCATTGACCCACTGCCTAAGCTGACCCAATTATCATAGACCCCACCCACCTGCACCACATGTGAATATCATTCCACAGGCCTCATTTTTTATGTTGAACACCTCTACATGTTGACTAGTTTGCTGCAGTTCCTTGGGTGATCAACTTACAGAGGTTCTACTGTATTTGATAATTTATTTGAATACTCACATGGACTCGGAGGGAGAATGCTACATGAAGATCATCAATTAAACTGTAACAAACAGGGCAATGTAAATGAGTGTAAGAATTTGCTTTTAAAATACACCAGGAGTCAAGAAAGGGGAAGGAACTGAGGAATCATAGGTCAAAGTGTACAAGAGTGTGGCATAAAGAAGTATAGAGAGCTGGTGTATAAAATAAGTTCTACAGTTATTAAAATAGTATTGTATCAAGGATTTTTGTTAAATGAGTAGATTTCAACTGCTTTTGTCCCACCTCAGTAATTAACCATGTGTGACGATGGATATGTTAATTTGCCTTACTATCAGCCTTTATCCCATCACATCATGTTGCAAACCTCAAATACATACAATAAAATTTATCAAAAATGCAAGCAAAAAAAGAAATGTGTTATGGTAAATATTTCTGAGTATTAGAAATCAGTATTACAGTGTTATCTCACAAGAATAATATGCATAGGCCCCGGCTAGGGCGGCGGTAGATGGAGTCTTGCAGTGGGCCTCGGAGCTAAGAGCACGTCGCAGCCTGGAGCGGCAGAAAGCCCAGTGGGCGGAGGAGGCGCGGCAGCCGCCCTGGCAGGTCAAGGAGATGGAAACTGAGTTCAAGCAGATGGACAAGGTCGGGAGCTGGGGGGCCATTTACCAGTTTGACGAAACCGGAAGTTATCTTGCTGACAGCTTGTAAATTTTGAACGTCTGAAAACTGGAAACAAGACCATTTCACATGGAAGATTCCCCTCTGTCCCCCTAAAAAGCTGAAGAAAAGTTTAGCTCCCAAATCTGCTGATCTCTGGACTTGAGTATGACTTGGAAGATGTTGCTTTTGAAAGTAGGAAATAAAACGTCTTTAGAAGATGGAGACATACTTTGGTTTGAAGTAGAAGGCTGGTAGGTTCCTGGTCGTCAGCATGAGCTGCAGCTGGAGATGGGTGTGGGCCTTCATCTAAAATGTCCTGTCTTCAGTTTGAGGAGGTGGATAGCCTGTAACCACTTTAGAATTGCGTGGATATCCGACATGAAGCCAGTGACTTCCCATGAAGAGTGGCTAAACTTCCTACCAACAAAAACTGAAACAGGTACAGAAATGTCAGTCCTTTTGACCATAGTGGGATTAAACTACATCAAGAAAAAAATGACTATATCAATGCTAGTTTGATAAAAATGGAAGAAGCCCAGAGTACATTCCTACCCAGGGCCCTTTGCTTAATACATATGGGCACTTCTGGGAGATGGTGTGTGAGCAGAAAAGTAGGGGTGTTTTCATGCTTGAAAGAGTGATGGAGAAAAGGTCGTTAAAATGTGCACAGTACTGGCCACAAAAAGAAGAAAAAGAAATAATCTTTGAAGACACAAATCTGAAATTAACATTGATCTCTGAAGATATCAAGTCATATTATACAGTACTACTGTAGTTAGAATCGGAAAACCTGACAACTCCGGAAACTCGGGGGATATTACATTTCCACCATACCACATGGCTTGACTTTGGAGTCCCTGAATCAGCAGCCTCATTCCTGAACTTTTTGTTCAAAGTCCGAGCGTCGGGCTCGCTCGACCCGCAGCACCGCCCCATTGTGGTGCAGGGCTAGCTCGACTCCATTGTGGTGCATCGGCAGGTCGAGGACCTTCTGTCTGGCCGACACCTGCCTCTTGCTGATGGACAAAAGGAAAGGCCCTTCTGCCATTGATAACAAGAGAGTACTTTTAGAAATGAGAAAATTTCAGATGGGTCTGACCCAAACAGTGGACCAGCTGCGCTTCTCCTACCTGGCAGTGAGCGAAGGTGCCAAGTTCATCACAGGAGACTCCTCAGTGCAGGATCAGGTGAAGAGCTCTCCCGCGAGGACCTGGAGCCCCATCCGAGCACGGACCCCCACCTCCCTGGCCACCCAAACGTACCCTAGAGCTACACGATGGCAAATGCAAGGACGTCTTTCCAAACCACCAGTGGGTAAAAGATGAGACTGAAGAGGATAAAGACTGCCCCATCGAGGAAGAAATCAGAAGCCCCTTAAATGTCCCCTACAGCGTGGAGAGCTCAAGTCAAAACACTGAAATTAGACGTCGGGTTGTGGGGGGTAGTCTGCAAGGTGCCCAGGCTTCCCTGCCTGCCAAGGGGGAGCCATCGCCACCCGAGGAAGTGGAGGAGCACTCTCTGACTCACTGGAAAGCCTTCCTGGTCAACAGGTGCCTAGCCACAGCCCTCACACCGGCGCACACCTCTGCCCCAGGGTATGTTTCCACTGACAGATGCGCTCGAGGCGCGCCAGTGCTGAAAGCGCTCGCCTCTGGCCTGGTGTTAGGATTCGTTCTGTGGAGCATCTGAGGCAGTCTCAGAAGAAACAGATCAAAGGTTTCTAAAGTCTGGAACTGTGGAAGGCCTAACGAGAGATTTAAGGATTGATTCCCTTGGGATTTAAGGACCCCTGTGGTCCCAAGAATATAGTAAGAGTCTCAGGGGCCTTAACCTATTCAGGAGTAAGTAGAGAAAATGCCAAATCTCTCTCTCTCTTATTATTACTATTATTATTATTATGTTGTTGTTGTTGTTGTTCATTTGTTTGGGGGAAAAACAGAATTAAAACACATTGTTTTTAAACTTTATTAAAAAAGAATAATATGCATAATATGGATAGGATACATGATTTCATGATTTAATTACAGTATTACTAACTTTTAATCAAGTTTATGTTAACAGAATTAGCATACAACAAAATTTGCCTATTTATAAAGTATGGCTTAATATATTTTGAAAAAATATTATTAATATATCTTATGCCCCCAAATATTTTTTGCCTCTTTGTGTCCAATGCCTTCAACGTTCCTGATGTAAGGTAATTGTGGGTCAAATGTTTGCTATTACAGATTGATTAGTGTGAATTTTTCCCTATAATTTTATATAAACAGAATCATATTCTGTAAATTGTTTTGTCTGTCTTATTTAGATTCATATCATTTTTTGAGATGTGCCCATGTTTTTCTATGGGTATTAGTTCATTGTTTTTTAATGCTGAGTAATATAACATTGTGTTTATATATCATAATTTATTAAATCACCACTAATGGATTTGAGTATTTTTTTCAAATTTAAGACTGTTCTGAAAAATAATTCACTGATAATTCAATAATTCAACATTCATTCTACCATTTGGTTTTATCAATTATTTTTTCTAGTCATTCTAGTAGATCTGTGGAGGAATCTCCTGTTTTAGTTAACATTCCCCATGACTAATAAGTTTGTCAGCTTCACAATGTGCATAACCATCTATTCATCACATAGTGTGGGTGTATGTGAACTTACACCTAATGTACATACATATGTATAGACATATCTCCTAGTCTTTAATTATCTTTTCATTTTCTTAATTTTTATATGGTCCATTTTATACATTTTCTTATTTTAATATTTCAGCTTCTTGGTCCTACTTAAGAAGAACCAGGATCTACTTAAGATCCTATCTAAGATCTTTGCCAATTCTAAGATCACAATCATTTTTTCTTATGCACTTCTATGAATACTTTTAAGATTTAGAGTCTGGATTTATGTTTCATTAAAAATAAATTTTGTATGTTTTGAGATAAAGGAGAAGTGGATAGGTTTATATTTTTTTCCATAGTTATATCAAATTATCCAGCATCATCTATTTTAAAAACATAAAAGTTCTCCTATTTCTCACTAATTTACCATTCTTGAAAATAAAACCTTAACATATATAACAAATTTATTTTTAGACTCTCTATTTTGTTGAATTGATCTATATGTCTATAGTTATGCTAATACTACACAGTCTTAATTACTGTAACTTTGGTATGTCTCTTGAAATAAGATTATGTAGGTCCTACCTCATTTATTTTTTTAAAAAAATGTTTTATATTAATTATTATGGGTACATAATAGTTGTATCTATTTATAGGGTACATGTGATGTTTTGATATAAGTTATTTTCAAAATTGTTTTGGCTATTTTAGTTCTTCTTCCATATAAACTTTATAACAGCTTGTGACTGCTCAAAATATCTTGCTAGAATTTTAAGGGAAATTATATTGAATCCATATATTATTTTTGACATAATGAACAGCAAATCAACATTGAATCTTTGAAAATACACAAACAGGGCGGCCCCTTGGCTCAAAGGAGTAAGGCGCAGGCCCTCTATACCGGAGGTGGCAGGTTCAAACCCAGCCCTGGCCAAAAATTGTATTAAAAAAAAAAAAAAGAAGAAAGAAAATAAAATATACACACAAATTTAAGCACTGGTTAATCCCTATCATCAATATTTTATAGTTCCATTGTACCACATTTATGCATATTTTGTTAAATTTATCCTTAAGTAATCTTCTCATAATATTGTAAATACATGCTATATTTCATTTTCTATTTATTCACTGGAAATACTTTGTAAATTCATTTTATCCAAGTTCATTTTGTACAAAGACCTTGCTAAAGTCACTTACTAATTTTGATAGCTTTCAAAATTTCTTCAGATTTTCCTATGAATATAATCATGCCATCTGCAAATAAAGAAATTTGTGACTTTTTCTTTTAACCTGTATGCTTGCTTATTCTTTCATCTTATGTGTTGCCATATTGCACTAACTAAAAACTCTAATTTAATGTTGAATGAAAATAGTCATGAACAGCCATACTGTTTTCTTGGTCTTATGAAGAAATAATTGAAAGTTTTACCATTAGTTGAATTTTATGAGTAGGATTTTTCACAGGTAACCTCTATCAATTTGAAAAAATCCTCAAATGCTGTCTTTTACTAAAATGCTTTCTGAGAATCTAATAAATTGATCCTTTTCTCCTACTTCATTTCATTTATATGGTAAATTGAACGAATTGAATTTTGAATGTTAAGTCAACCTTACATTCCTGAAATGAACTCTAGTTGTCAGGGTGCATTCCTCTTCTTATAAATTACTGATTCAATTTGCTATTAAGTTGCTAAGGATTTTTGTGTCTATGGCTGTGAGTGATGTTGGTCTATATTTTTATTTTCTTGTAATGAACTTGAATAGTTTTTCTCCTAGGAAAATGCTGGCTTTAGAAAGTGATCTGACAAGCTGGCAAATTTTCCTTCCCTTACTGTGTATTTCTTGAAAGAGTGTACATGCAATTAATATTACTTTTTCCTTAAGAATGTGATAAAATCACAGTTAAGCCATATAGATCTCTGGGTTTGTATGTATAAGTTGTAAGCTTTATAACTATACATTCAGTTTTTCAATATGAGGAGGATTAATGTAATTTCTCTTACTAATTTAGTCTGATGGAGAATATGAGAGAGAATATAATTTATCTTTCAATAAATTTGCTCATTGATCTAAGTTTTTTAATTTATCGATTAATGTTTTTTTGTTTTGTTTTTGGAGAGACAGAGTCTCACTTTATCGCCCTAGGTAGAGTGCTATGGAGTCACAGCTCATAGCAACCTCCAACTCCTGGGCTTAGGTGATTCTCTTGCCTCAGCCTACCGAGTAGCTGGGACTACAGGTGCCCGCCACAATGCCCGGCTATTTTTCTGTTTTTGCAGTTTGGCAGAGGCTGGGTTTGAACCTGCCACCTTTGGTATATGGGGCCAGCACCCTCCTTGATGAGCCACAGGAGCCGCCCATCGACTAATTTCTTATTTATGTTATTCTCTCATTATGCCTTTACCATTTAAAGAGTCTACATTTATATGCTCCCCTTCACACCTGATACTGGTGTATGTGTCAACTTTCTCTTCTCTCAGTCACTTTTGCTAGAATTTTATTTTTTAAATATTTAAAGAATGTGACTTTATGAATTATTCTGTCATTATTATTGTTTGGTTACTCCTGTTTACTCCATTGTTTGTTTTTTTCTTTCTCTCTGCTTATAGTGGGTATAATTTACTTTAGATAATTAATTTAGGCCTTTATTTTCAAAAATAGCATTTAAAGTGGTTAGTTTTTATGTTAAGTTCTGCTATAATTTCATTTCGCAGGTTTAGAGGAGCTGAGGTAGTTTTCTTTTTTTTTTCTTTTCGTTCAAAATACTTTTGGTTTATCCTTTTGGCTTTTTTAACTAAGAATTTATTAATATGTCTGATCTTTTTCCTTTAAAGTGCACATCTCAGTAAGTTTGGGGATAAGAACACACTTATAAAACCATCCACCAACGTTGAGGCCAAAAACATATCTTTTTATAAATTTCCAAATCATGCAGTATTTAGGATTTTTTTCTCATTATTTTCTAATTTAATCTTTTTATTGTCAGAAAACTACTCTGTAAGGTTCAGATTCTATTAGCTTTAATAAGATACAGTCATGATCTAGCATACAGTTGATGCTGAAAATCTTTTATTTATAAATAGCATGCATTTTTTATTTATTACATGTCATGTTTTATAAAAGCAATTAGGTCAAGTTTGATAGTGTCATTTGGGTCTTCTGTTTCTTCATTGATTTTCTGTCTGAACTTATTTTCAATTAGTGAAAAAGAAACATTAAAATCTGCATATAAAACTATATTTGTCTACTCAGTTTTATGAAATCTTGATTTGTTTAAGTGATTCACATTTACACTTACTCTGTCTTCATAATAAATTGGCCCTTTACTTTTATGAAATAGGTCCTTAAATGCTGGTAAATTTCTTTTCTATGAAGTCTAAATTTTCTACATTAACGACATAGTCATTCTAGTATTCTGGTAATTAGCATTGCACCGCATATATTTATTCTATCATTTTACTTTTAAGCTGTGACTTTATATTTAAAGTACATTTTTACTAAATAACATTTATAAGTCTTGCTTTTTAATTCAGTAATCATTACTTCCTAATAGTTATATTTAAATCATTGGGATTTAGCGTAAATTTTGATAGTATCACGTGGTTAATCCTGCCTTTTGCTGTTAGATTATTTTTATTTTTGTTTTTGTTTCATAGTAAGCATGGAACAAGTTTTTTAAGGAAGAGAAAGGTTTAAAGAGTAAGAAAGTTTACAAAATGGGATACATTTGCCAACAGACAGCATATGGGACTCCATCAATAGGGCAAGGATGCAAGGAGGTTTTGCTTGTTAGTTTGTTTTTGTTTTTTGATATCTATCACTTGATATATTTTTTCTCTCTTAGCTTTCTTTGAATTATTTCTTAATATTCAATTTTATTATTCACTATCAGTCTGTTATATTTTGCTTCCTTTTAGTGATTTTTGTAAGTTTTTTAATGTATTACCATTAGGGCATCAGTGCTTACCTTCAAATAATATTTACAACTGCATGTTTGCTGTAAGGATTTCATAATAGTGTAATTCTATCCTGAAAATGTTCAATCTTTTTGTTGGTGTCATTTATTTTACTTCCACATATACTCTGAATCTTATAATAACTTTTTATTCCTTTTGTTTGTTTGCTTTAAGCAGTCATCTGTTAAGGAAAATCACACATGTTGCTATTATTTTTGTTTTAAGCAATTCTTTTATGGAATATTTTTAAAACAAAAAAGAAAATCCTGTATACTTAATCTCTCTGTTTACTGTTTATAATGCTTTTTATTCTCTAACATAAATCCAATTATAAAGTCATGTTATTTTGCAAAGAAGTTGCAAATGTTCTTTTACTGTAAGTGTGCTAATAACAACTGAACATGTATTTATTTTGTCTTCAATCATAAGAAGTAGTTTTGCTAGATAATAGAGTTCTAGATTGATTGGTTGGCTTTTTATACTTTAAAAATATTATTCCATTGCTGTTTGGAAGCAATTATTCCATTGCTGTTTGAATTGTTTTTGAAGATATAACTGCATGTTTCCTTATTTTGTTTCCTGGTTTATAATACATCTTTTATTTCTAGATATTTTTCTTTATTATTGATTTTATTCAAATTTGTTATGATTCTTGGTGATTTAAATGCCTTGGGATTTGAGGAGTTTCTTGAATCTGTGAATTTAGTGCCTTCAAATTGGGAGTAAAATTGTTTCTTCAGTTGTCATTATTTCATGTATACATGATGTATGGCAATGATGCACACATGTGGTCTTTGTAAGGTACATAACAGTGCTGTATGTATTATGCATATATATACTTATACAAACCATGTACTCATATATGACAGTGTTGCCGGAAAATGTATACACATATTAAGAGGTATAATGTATGTAGTAATTTTCAGAAGTGAATTGAATTATGGTAGCAATTTGTAGTATGATGTTCACTTAAAAGATGGCATGAATCAAATGACCACTAACATCACCATGCAACGGGGACCACAGTCAGAGGAAATGGCAGAAGCACAGTTTGAGGAGCCCAAGAGGACTTTGAAGTGGTGTTTTCCACAAATTCAAGAATGTTGTGGAAGTATAATGGCAACGGAGGCCTGAGTAAGCGACACCACTGGCAACATACCTAATAATTGCACACATCTGCGGTAAGTTTCAAACTCGCGTGGTACTGCGTGCGATACGCACGAGGGAAGATCTGGGAGGCCTTGCACAGCAAAAAGTCCCGCTTCTTCTGCTAAGGTGTTGGAACGGTTCACGTGCTCACCACGGAAGTCTACCAAACGGTGTGCACGTGAGACAGGAGTTAGCCGAACAAGCACACACACAATCTTAAAACTGCAAAATCTAAAGTTTTCCTCCTAAGATCATTACATGCTTTCTGTCATGAGAGCCTACCTTGATGAGATCTTGCCAGGACAGTGGATAGGACGAAGAGGTGCTGGTGAGTCTCCACCACATTCTTCTGATGTAACAGTCCTTGACTTCCACTTATGGGGAAGCTTAAAGGATGTGGTGTACCACAGAAAACTGGTGGCACTTCAGGAAGAAGTTGAAATGGCACGTTTAGCAATGCAAGTGGGCACTTCAGTCAACGTTGTTTAAGCAGTAGTTTGCCGTAATCAGAAGTGTCTAGCTGTTGATGATACATTTTTTGGCACCCTCTGTATATATGAAATAGGCCTCTGTGTCCTCTTTGTCCTATGCTTATAATGACATACAAAATATATATGGTGGCTTAAAAAAATATAAATGCATTCTATTGCAGTTATGAAGACCTTCAGTCTAAAATTAAGATTTTTTGGCCAGCCTACACTCCCTCAAGGCCCTAGGGAGTAATTCCTCGGTTCTTCTCCTGCTTTGACGGCTCTCAGCATTTTTTGACTTGTTGGCCCTCCCTGTTTCATCCACCATATGGTTTCTTCTCTCCCTTTTCTTTTCCTCTATATGTGATGAACAGGCTTCTCCCCTTTGTATCACTTACAAGACCTTTGACATTGGATTTAAGGTCAACACAGAAAATCCAGAATAATCTCAGCACAAAAACCTTAATTACATTGGCAAAGCCTCTCCAAATAAGCTCACGTTTATAGGCTAACGGTGTTAGACCATGGGCATAAATACTGGGAGGCTATGATTTAATGCACGACAACTCTGTTAGCCTTTTCTAATTTATTATTTCTCTGTGTGCTTGAGCTAGAGTCATTTCTATTTTATGTTTTTAATTTCCTCCATTGGTCCTTCAGCAGAGTCTAATTTGCTTTAAGTCCTATTAATTTTTTTCAGTTAACAATTATATTTTTCAGTATTAGAATTTGCCTATGTTTCTCTACATTTATCACATTTATTTCCACCTTACGTATATCTTCTCCTTTAAATCATTAACCATATTGATAATAGATGCATGACAGTCCTTGTCTACTATTATTTCAGCATTGTCACAGTCTCCTGTGTAGGAATCAGAGGGTGATTATTGGACTCGTGTATTGCTTGTTATTCTCTAGGACTGCAATTCTATACTATCTGTTGTACAGTGTCTAACAACTTTTGTTTTAAGAATGTTATCTCATTTGTTTGAATGCCTGACAGCATAAAACCTTTACCCAAAGTTATTTCTTGAAGCAAACATATCTATTTCTGCCTAGCCATCTATATTTAGATCCAAAAATAGAGGTGAGGTATATAGATACAGTTAAAGTGGAAATATTTCCTCTTTTCATATTTCAGAGTTAAAAGTAATTGTCCATTAGGTCATAGTTCAATATTTTCATTTGGGCAATAGATTCAAAATAATGAGTCTCACTCATAAGACAAAAATCACCAGTGATACCTGTATGATGCCCCAGTGCATCACCAATCCACTCACAGACCATAAGAGGTACAATTCTGTGTATTAACTTCACTTTCACCTTTTTTTCTCACTCGTGAAATGGCATAATTAGAAACAACCTACCACTGATTAGAATACACTTGTATGACTCATTATCTAGGTTGTGAACTCTCTTTTGAAGGGTTCTCTTAGAGGATCATTTCAATGTGATTTACAAATATAAGTTTAGACAAATTTGAAAATTAAAATTGTACAGAGGAAAACACCGAGTGGCTGCACATTTTGTTAGACCGAACTGTGAGAGGAGGCCAGCCGTCCTCCCATCATTGTCTGTTAGCTCGGATTCGGTTTGATTCCATACCAGGAAAGCGCACACACACACACACTAACTGTGACTAAAGCGAGATATGAGCTTGTGTGTACGTATGTGTATATTCCCCACACCCACAGTATACAGTTTCCCCACACAAACACACACAAACATACACTCTCTTCAAGGGAATATATAAGCTAATGAAAAAACATAAATGAGAAACGCTAATTTCATGACACAGGCCAGAAATGTTAATGAATTGATAAATGCAGGTCTCTTCTAATGTGATGAAATCCGGAGAAGCTGACTGAAGTGGACGTTAGGTTAAGCTGGGTCTAAAGGATGCATGAAACTCCACGAATTTCTTCACTCAGTGTTATTAAACAATAGTTCATGATCAACAGAGTGATCTAATTAGATTGGTCTAATCTAAATAAGACCAATAGTCAGTTTATGAAAAAAAAGGCATTCATATCATAAGAATGTATTTGAAAATGCATTTTAAAATATAACGCTTTTTAAAATCTTTTATTTCTTTTGTGAATATAACATGGCTACACTTAATTTAATTCTACAGGCAAACCTGAAGATATATATTTTAATCAAAAATGTAAATGAGTAGTGATTGTATTTGTGATCATGTGTCTTAAGTGTTGGCCGTATTTGGGAGATTGCAAATACAAGGGAGTAATTTCTCTGATGATACCTGTTATGAAACACAGTTTAAAGGAAAGTAAGGGCTGGGTACCGGGGCTCACGCCTGTAATCCTAGCATCCTGGGAGGTGGAGGCGTGCGGATTAGCTTTAGCTCACAGGTTCAAGACCAGCCTGAGCCAGAGTGAGACCCTGTCCCTAAAAATAGCTGGGCATTGTTGTGGGCACCTGTAGTCCAGCTACTTGGGAGGCCGAGGCAAGTGAATCGCTTGACCCCAAGAGTTTGAGGTTGCTGTGAGCTGTGATGCCACAGCATTCTACTGAGAGTGACAAAGTGAGACTGTCTTAAAAAAAAAAAAAAGAAAGAAAGAAAGAAAGACAGAAAGTAAGGACCACAAGTTTCTAGTTGTGGTCCTTACTTTTAATTGCAATGCTTGTTGGGCTTAAACTAATCTATTAATGAAAGCATGAATGACTCTGAATCAGTGTTTGATAGAAAACGTATAGCAGTTATTTCAAATACTCCAATGTGCAAAATATCAGAATATATTAAATTCAAAAACAAAAGGCAAATCGTTTGCATTCCACCTGCTTGTTCAAATCCTGTACTCTGTTGTTTTTAGGCCCTTTTCGTCTTTCATCTCAGGAGCCCAAATGACAATGTCACTGGCAGTTAGAGCACACTGACACGATTGACATCCAATTTAGTTAATGCTGGGTCCATGTAGGAGACGAAGAAGCACTGCGGTGCATGCAGCAGAGAAGACAGTGTGTGACTCCTGAGGAAGACCCTCTAATTCCCAGGATACTTGTTAAGCAATCCTAATGTCACAATCCCAGTGAGACCACTCTAACAATCAGTGTCACAATGAAATACATAGGTAACAGATTGTTTTGAGATTGAATGTGTTAAAATGTATTGTCTTTTTAAAAATATTTGCAATAATGTCTTTTCACAGCTCTTATGGTTAGTTTAACAATCAGAGAGATGACAACTGACTTTACACAGTATTATTGGAATAATCATTGCAGTCATCATTTTTTAACACAGTCAAGTGTTTATTTATCCAAGCTTTGTTCTGCAGTTTATTTGATGTCTGTCAACTTTCAGAAGGAGTTACCTGTGCAGTGCAGTTAGTTGGTACATTAGCAAACCTATAAACACACAATGATACATGCTGTCAATGCAAATTAATATAAGCAAATTGTACGGTGCAGCCAGATGTAAATATTTGCATATACTGACAAGAAATGATTATTTCGTTGTTCTTACAAGTTACATTTTATGTGCAATTTTTTAAAATTCATAGATAAGGCATGTCTGCAGATAAGTGTTTTCTCTTATAATTACTATTGAATTAATAATCAAATTGTTTTAAGTTATAATCCATCATCAATAATGTTATATCTCTATCCAGAATGACTTGTTTCAAACTGCAAATTCATTCTTGATATTTCTGGACTTTAAAGATTCTTTTAAAATTAGAGTTCCAACAATGTGTCAGGCACTTGGCTAGGTGGTAGAAATAGAACAAAAAAATACCTCAATCGTGTGATATTTCTGAGGGTCATTGAAATTTGGAGACATATTCTATGCTTGAAATTGGTTTTACACTTACAAACGCAGTGGTAGGTGCATTTCACTCAAACCTTGGTGATAAAAGCATCCCAAGCTCTAACAAGTAAAACCTTTAACATTTTTTAATAGATGCTAATTGTGCAACTACTTTAGATTCACAGAAAATGGCAAAGATAGTACATGAAGTTCTTATGTAGCCATGCATAGTTTCCTGGTATCTTTCATTAGTATGGTAAAGGTTTTCTAATTAATAAAATAATATTGATACTTTATAATTAGCACACAAACTTTATGCAGATTTTCTTCAGTTCTTACCTAATGTTCTTTTTCTGTTCCAAGATTGAATCTGGAATGTTATATTACATTTAGTCATCCTTTTTCCTCGAGTTCTTCTTGCATGATTGTTCCATGATTGTTTCTCAGACTGGCCTTGCTTTGGATCATGTTGACAGCTTTGAGGAGTAGGAAGTTATTTTGAGGACTGCCTCTCCAGTGGGATTTGCCTGATTATTTTTTCCATGTTTGGACCACAGAGGCTATCTTTGCACATTGGCTTCCAAGTGGATTTGGCCACTTGAGGATACTAGAAGAAAATCAAATAGGTGTGAAATAGTGTTTTATTTGTCTGAAGTTCTCTCCGTGGTATGAATTGGGCTGGCTGTATCCCTAGAAGTTAGAGAAGGCCTTCCCCGAAGTTGTCTTGACCTACAGGTTCTTTTTTTGTTTTGTTTTGGTTTTGTGGTTTTTGGCCAGGGCTGGGTTTAAACTCACCACCTTTGGCTTATGGGGCTGGCGTCCTACTCCTTTGAGCCATAGGTGCCGCCCATTAAATCATAGCTGTGTACCTTAATGCAATCATGGGGTACATTGTGCTGGTTTTATATACAATTTGAAATATTGTCATTGAAGTGGTTAACATAGCCTTCGTGGCATTTTCTTAGTTATTGTGTTCAGGGTACACGTGAGACCTACAGGTTCTTAAAGTACTGCCTCCCCTTCTTGCTTCTGTGACTAGAAGTCATTGCAGCTTCACTCTGACTATCCTTAGATTATCTTACTACTCCTCCTGGTGTCTCCACCCTTCTCATACGTCTTCGTCTTCGTACACAGTCCCTTTCTTAAACTCTCTTTGATCATTCTCAGGAAGTGATGTCATTTTCCCCCCTCGGAACCCTGACTAGTGTTCTGTTAAATTTAGTTTTTCCTGACATTGAGACGAAACTAACAGGTTTTAAGATGCACTTCTACAGATATACAATATTTGATGTGAGAAATTATTTGTTGATAATTGTTATTATTCTTGAGTTAGCACATTCATTTCCTGGAATCTTTCCACTTCTACCTCTCATGTGAGATTTTATTATTTATCTATTTTTCTATCTCTTTTCCCTTTATAGTTGGACCACAATGGCAAATAATTCAATTTTATTGCATCACTTCCCCGTGATCATTATGGTCAGCTAAATCCATGTTTACTCTTACAGAATTTACCACTTCTATGACCGTAGTCACAGGGGATAGCCACAGACTATTAGTTCACATCATTTTGGCGGGGGGGTCCCTGAGCTCCCATGTAAGAAATCTAACCTCCCTATGTCCACTATCCTCCTTCAGTTACTTTGGTTATTTCCAGGTGAACTCAGAACTCCAGCCATCCACTTTAGTGAACTAAATGTGTAAGAGAAGACATCATGTGCCTTCCAACCCAGGTGAACAACCTAAGCTGTTCATCAGCCAGGTGAGTAACACAGAGTTTTCAGAGGTCATGTAAATAACCAGCCAAGCTCTACTCAGATGCCTGAATTATAAACTAATGAGATATAATTTTAAATGCTGTTATTTAATCCATTAGGTTTGGGTAGTTTGGTGTGTAGAAACAGAAAACAAGAACACAATTTAGTGCTTGAAAGTGAGTTTTTTTCTAACACCTTACACCTGTGACACTGCTCAGGGGATGGGGCAGAGGGCGGAAGTTTCAAAGACTTCACACTGACGGTAGGAGCTACAAAAGCCTCAAGAAAAATGGATACAGGCTTGAAGGACAAAGAACAAAATGTTATGAGAACCTGGAGAAATGGGGGCCTCTTTCATGTTGTTAAAATGTTTAGCAGTACTGTCACCTGTGGAAATGTAGAAAATGAGAACCACAGCTGGATGCCCCTGATGCCATGAGTCCACACTTGGCTTACATAGCTTAGAACAGCACATTTGAACACTGTACAAGCCACATTCAAAGCAATAGTATTCTTTTATTTGTGGGAATTTTTTATAATAAGTATTCAATTACAAAAAAATAATATGCACACATGAATAAAAGAAAAAAGTGGAATGTGTATTGTGACAGTATTTCATAAATCCAATGAGAATGTTCCATGACTTCTAATTGATGTGGGTAATGTGACTTGAAATACCTCCTGCATTTGTATTAATCTGTAAGTTTTCCCTTTAAATTATTCCTAGTAATAACAGTCTATTATGTCATTTGTGTATACAAATCAGTCACCATGATTATCAAAGATTCAAAGTATTTGATAAGTATCTTCTCAAAGATTCAAATCTAAACAATTCATTCCTCTGCTGCTTGTACACAATTCTGGAGTTAGTGATCATGGATGTTCATTGTAATGTAATTATGGATTTAAGGTTGTAAGATTCATTGAATATTTTTATGCTCTGGCTTTAAAGTGCATTTTTAGGCCAGTATCCTGAATGTGAAAAAATAAACGTGCTTAAAATTGTATTAGCTCCTCTAATAGTGCGACAGTGCCTAAATCGATCTTAAACATGTTCAATTTAGCTGAAATCTTCTTTGTCAAGTAATCAATGTGTTTACTGAATGATAAAAGTGGTATCAAGAAGCTAGTGAGACTCAAAGTTATTTGGAAAATATAATGCAAGCCCAAGAAGATTTGCCGACTTGAACTCTACCATCATTAGTCAGATCTGGTGATGGGAAGACAGAGATGGAACATGTGTTTGCATGTTCATGAAGGAGAACAGTGAGGCAAGGACCTGACTTCATGAGTAAACACCGACTGAAGATTTAGTAAAAATGAGCGTGTACTGCAGGCAGAATGGGGTCTGAAGACCCTATTCTTGGCAAGGGAAAACACCCCCAGATAAAGGAGAAAATAAAAAAGTAAGCTGAGTGAGGCAGAACAAAGAAAAGTCAACTAGTTTAACTTTAAACCAGCTGCTATTAAGTTAAATTTCTTACTTGAGCAAGTTTCCTGCTTTTCCTAGAACTCTGACCTATCAGGGATTCAGCTTACTAACACCCCTGTGGAGTCTGTAAACACTCTGAGGAATAATGGCCACAAAAGATGCTGTGGCAAGGCCTGGAAAGATATATTAAATAGGCTATTTCCTGCCCAGTAAACAGTCAAAGTAAATACTTATTGCGGAGATTTGTATTTGACCAGCACAGAGATCAAGGGAACAGCTTAAGCCTTGAAATATGGGCAGGAGGGCTCATGTCCCTTATCACAGGGGAAGGCCTTCTGTGGTAGTGAGGAGAGGAAAATTTCTCTCTCCCACCAATTCTTCAGAAGAGATCGATGCCAGTGGTGTTTTACTCCACACTGAAGTAGCGGAGTTTAACACCTCCCTAGGAATCTGTGTGTGTGACCTCAGACAGGAGGCTGTCGCCACACAAGGTTCCAGATTTCTCAAGGCTGCTCAGACCCTTAAAGTTAATGATTATAGAAACAGTAGGAGCTGATATGCTCTCCCTGAGAAACTGCTGGCATCTTTGTTCCCTTCCTCAACTTATCCTTTGGGCTAATGAGCAAATAGCCTTCAATAAAAGCAGAGTGGAAGTGACACTCGGGGCCACCGTCAGAACCCCACATGCGGTGGCAGTCCCCTGAGTTCCCACCATGGAAAATTCCATTCTGTCTTGTCTCTTTCTTGTAGTTTGTAACTTTATATGTCTTCAGTCCCCAGATGCACAGGTCTTAATGGACCCCGCCCCCAGGGCAGGGCCCGGGCAATGTGCACCTGATGGTATTGTCTTCATGGATAGCTTTGATTCTGATTTCAAAGAGCTTATAAATATTTTATGCACTGAATTAAAATACAGAAATCACTAAGACATAAATGATAGTCAACAGTCAAATAACTTTTTTCTTGTGCTTTGGTTCTTATCTTTCATCTACAACCTTTTAAACAAAGCAAAATATGTAAAGCATATATTACTTTGTCTTAACTATCAGCCATTGTACAGCAGACGTAGATAACTTATGCTTTTGTATCTCCATTTTGTTATAGTGATCACATTCATCATTACTTAACTGTGAAAAATAGACATAAGGTTATGGAAAGTTGGGAGCCTTGAAGAAATGTCCTTGATGCTGAACAAGGCTTATACAAATGGCAACCTATTGAGTGCAGAATAAATGAGGTAATTACCATTCAGTTTTACAGATGGAAAAGCTGAGTCACCAGGAGGTTAAGTGACTTGCCCAAGGTCACAGAAGAAGCCATTAGCATTATTATGTAGTTTCCCTTATTCTTTTTTATTTCTTCTCATATTTTATCTAGTACAGCAAGAAACATTAAAAGAAGTATTCTCTGCATATACCTATCATTCTTATAATTTGGCGTTGACGTGAAATCAATGAAAGTAAGTTTCAGTTTTTATTTTGTTTTGCTTTTTTCCACATGAATATATTTTATTTACTTTTCCTTGTCACTGCAGAAATTGATTTGTTTTCTTATCTCATTAAGACAGAAGAACTCTACTAGAATACAGGGAGTTTTCTACATTAGTGTGTTGGGAACCAAACATATATAAATGGAAACCTCTGTCCTAAACAAATCTCTCTTTGTCTTGCCCGTGCTGACTTACATAAATATCACTTTACATTAAGTGAATAACAGAAAAGCATTTAAACTAAAATAAAAGTAAGTTTGATTTTATCTTTCAAGAATCTATTCTACCATATATATTTTAAGAAGGGACACAAAATAAAGAGGCTTCAAGGGGATGGAAGTAAAGGCTAACCTGCTGACCCGGGAAGTCTGGAGGGCCCATAGAAATGTGAAGGGAACATTATCACTCAGCAGTTCTTGCCAGAAAAGGGAAAAGAATGTGGGGATGAGCAACCTAGGTAATCAACCTATCAACGGCCAAAAGAAAAGGTCAATAATCAACCACCCATAGAAAAGAACAGTGTGCCTGGTGGTGCACGCAGACCATTGAAAGACTTACCACCAATTTCAAACTGAGAGGAGGAGGTATTTATACCCTACACTGCCTGGACTTTCCTATTCATGAGGGACCCACTATTTATACCCTTAGGAGTTTCCTATTCATCAGAGGGACCCACTTCCAACTCCCCTTGGAGGTATCTAAGCTTTCATTTTGTTCTTAAATGAAATTTCGCTTTGTTGTACTAACACTTGTGCAGGTTACTTTTGCTTTCTGTTTGCAGTGCCTTGTGCTACTCCAGTTTTACTTTCCATTTCTACATGCATTCACTTTCCATGACTCCTGCCAGGCCTGGCTTGATGGATAGACTTTTTTTTTTTCTTTTTAAGTGATGTACTGGTTGAACTTTTTAGTTGAGCTGAGTAATAGAACCAGAGGAACCAGGACCCCCAACCCCCAACAAATTTCTAGGTATTTAGTATTCTAAGGTTTGTAAATTAGATAAAATCAAAAATGATAATGTAATATGGCATACATAGGTATATAATATTCAGACACCATTTAATTTCTTATATAACCTGAAATTTCTTTTGGATGTGTGTGTTTTTTCAAATTTCTTAATTAATAGACTTTATGTTTGAATGCCACATCCCCTTTTATCACCTGAATATCTTCATCTTCTTTCAAAAATTGATTTGATTATTCATAAAACTATACATATTTAATGTATACAATTTGAAGAGTTTGGAGGTAAGTCACTTATGAAACCATTTAACTGGATGTAAATAATATAACCATAGGTTATTTTTATGGGTGACATGGAACCAATCTAATCTGCCATATATGAGATCATTTCACAAATGAAGAAAAAACTACAGCTTTTAAATAGTAGCTGTTTACATTTTTACATGTCCAGAGAGAGCCATACATAGACATTTTTCCCTTCTCACATGGTTTTGACCCAAGAACATGAGAAAAGTACCTTCTTACTATATATTCTCCACAGTTAGATGTATAACTCTATAAAGAGGTTGTTATACTCTGTGAATGTTGCAAAATACGTCCAATGGGTGTACCCCTACACCAAACACACACAATTTGTCTTTCTCAAGGGCAAATGGTTTCTTCTCTGTGGCTTGTCAACATGTACCCATAAGGTCTAGCCACATATATCAAAGACACAATATTTTTATAAGGACAATGAAGTTTCTATTTTGAGAATAAAGTTTATAGCCAAGTAGGATAATAACACTTAACAGCATCCAAGCTTATTAACCTTGGCCAACAGCTAGGTCTATGTTGCAGATAAAAATTATCTTAATACAGAACTTTTTAATTAAAATAAACTGTTTTAGTTCTTTTATTTCATAATAACTGTAGCTTTCCCCCTGCTCCTCATTTCTTGACACACATTTCTCTTCCTTTCACTTAATGTTGAATCCATTACATCCTGGTTTGCTTTCTGCTTCTGAATCTACCATTTCTCATTTTATTTTCATTTTGCTTTGGGTTTTTCCTCCATCTGCTTCAGTTCTGATTAGGAACTTTTAAATATTGAGATCTATCATCTCCCTTCTTATCTTCTGTATATAATTTCTGAGAGCAAAACTTTCACAGATTTTCTGTTATTTCTAAAACTATCACGCCAAACATATTGTTCTGCATAATTGTTCATGGGCATGTTTTACTTTCTCAAACTCAAAATTGCAGTGATTGAGCTTGATACTTGTCAACAAAATGTTTTACTTTTCTTTGTGATTTATCTTGCTGAATGTGAACCATCATATTATGATATTAAGTTAGCTTTTACTACGTTACACCATTAAAAAATCCACTGCAAATTTATTATTCTACACCAAACTAAAGACCAGAATGTCATCATTGGCCCCTTCAGCTTACGTATTACCTACAATCAATTGGTAAAAGGCATTGCTTATGCTTTCCCTTAATGATTCTAAATATTTCTTCATTTTTTTCCTACTTTTACTACCACTACTTAGTTAATCGTTAAGTACTTCTTGTCTAGATTACTGCAATAGCTTCCTAAACCAACTGTCCTAGCACCATCTGTAACTAGTTTTATATCATACTCCCTCAGGCATCTGGGCAACATCTCTACAAAATAAATGCATTAAAAATGTGCACGTTCAGGTTAGATTGAATTACTCTTTCATGATATTTCTTCCCTCCGAAGAAAAATTATCATTTCCCAGCCCTGTGAATTCAAATTTGATCTTATGACTTGCTTTTCCCAATAAAGTTTGTGAAGAAATTGCATAAGGAGTGTGCTTTAAGAGCCGCACATCCTTACAAAAAAGCAGACTTTTTGTTGGTGGGTCAGTAGGGAAAACAGTGACTAGCACCACTCCTATTTCTCCATTCCAGAGACTGCCTCTCTTGCCTCTGGAATGGTAATCACCAACGTCTCAGCAAATGCTAGCGTTGTTGCTCTGTCAACCCAGGATTTAGAGTAAGGAAGACAATGACAGAGCTCAGTTGAGTCTCTGGTTAGCTATGAAGTACACTTTAGATTAGTAAAATTGTGCCTATATTGTTGATAATCGCTGAGATATTGGGGTACTTTGTTACCACAGCATAAGCTCATCTATACTTACCAGTGAAAGATTTATTCACTCAGCCTTTGAAGCATTTCCTGTGTTTAAGGGATTCTTGAATTTGTGAACTTTGGTCTTGATGATTCAGAGTCTATGTCTTATTGCAGTAGTCAATACAATGTTCTCCAGAGAAACAGACTAACAATTTCTCTCAATAGACAGAGAGACAGATAGACAGATATCAACTATATTCTTATCTGTTGGGACTTATTTTAAGGAAATAGCTCACAAAATTGTGGAGGCTGGCAAGCTCAAAATTCACAGAGTAGGCCTTTAGGGTGGAAATCCAAGAAGTTTGAGCTCAAAGGATGTCTGTAGCAGAATTTTCTTACACAGGGTTAGGTCTTTTTCTAGCAAGACTTTTAATTGCTTGGATAAGACCTATCCACATTCTGGAAAATAATCTGATTTACTCAATTCCTTCTCAAAACATCTAGAAAATGTTTGACCAAATATCTGGGTATCATGGCCCACCCAAAATGACACAAAATTAACCATTCACAAGTTCACTTCTTGTCCTCTCAATTCTATATTGAAAAAAAACATTTTTAATCTCCAAATAATTCCCCAAAAAATGCTCCAACTGTACTGCAAATAGCAGAAAATACACTAAATTTTTCCCCAGAAGAGGAAGTAAATTCCTTAGACTGACTGTGTGTGTTAGTCTAATCAAAATCTACGTATTAAAAATGTTGCCTGATATCTAGGAGATTATAATTGTACACAGTCAGAGCTTGTGAAAGAGCACTCAGTTTAAAAGTTTAGAGGGGATGATTTGTCTTCTCCTTGACAACTCATAATTTAATACTATGATGTAGAGTTAACAAATACTTAAAGGTTATTGTATAGCATCAATAATCTTATGTTACATGATAAGAGAATAATAAAGGAAAGGGGAAAAAAAGATATTTGCTATACACACAAACAGATACATTCATACCAAAAAAAGGAAGAAAACCTCATGACAAATATGATCCCAGTTTCTTTATCCGGTCACATGGTCATGGCTTATACTTATCAGTACTTCCACTACCTGTCCTTTGTTCTACTTTCCTTCAGAAGTACCTCAGCTGGTCATGATTCTTTACCTGGTGGGTGACCAAAGCCTCAAGGGTGGACCATGAGAAGTTATGCCTGAATTGCATTGTTGTAGTTTTCCACTGATTTTCATCACAGGGCATGGTAAGCACCCAGAGATGGCCTAAGGAATCGCCTGTAGTACAGGGGTATTCTTCCTAGCCTCCACCTTGGTAGTAAAGATTAGTCACCTAAGCCAACCCAGTAACTCCTTTCCTTGCTTGCTGATTCAGAAAGATGAGCAGCCCAAAGTGCCTGGGAAGCAATCTTAACTTTTGGTTAAATGGAACCATCGTCACGTCTCCTGGTCAGAGTATTCCTCCATGTTGAACTAAGACCTCTACGCCAGCGGAGTAGACATTTCGCTGCCAGTAGAAAGCAGACATTTCGTTGGTGGGTCAGTAGAGAAAACAGTGACTAGCACCACTCCTATTTCTCCTATGAATCTTGGCTATGTACAAAAAGGCACCATATGCTGGAAACTGAATCAGAGCAAATACAGCCTCCTAGAAGAGGTATTACCACCTAACTGGTATTGTAACTGAGTATTCACAAGGACATTCTACTGTTTTATTATGCCAGCTGCTTCAGGTAATGGGGTAATACCAGTGAATTCCATGAACACGGCTTCGCTCTACTTAATTTACTTTGACATAAGGTCTTTAATCAGAAGTAATGCTGTGTGAAATGCCCTGAAAATGGATAAGGTATTGAATGAGTCCAAATAAGGAAAACGTATATCCAGAGGGTCTGTTCCATTAAAGACAAAATGCTGCCCCATCCATTATGGATGTGATGCAATGTAATCAACCTGAAAAAAGATAGTTGACTGTTCCCAGGGAGTAAGGCCATGTTGGTCTCTGCTGCAGGAAGATTAGAGACTTAGAAGTCACTTTAGCCAGGCCAGTAGAAGTCCTTGTTGCTAAGGCCATGCTAAATTCCATCCCTCCCACAATGACCACTTTGTCATGAGCCCATTGGGCAATGAGAAAATATGCTTGCTGGTATCCACAGAACAGGTCATTCTATCTACTTTCCTATTAAATATTTTCTCTACGGCTCAGTGCCTGTGGCTCAACAGGCTAAGGTGCAGCCACGTACACCTGAGCTGGCGGGTTCGAATCCAGCCTGGGCCTGCCAAACAACAATGACAGCTGCAACCAAAAAATGGCTGGGCGTTGTGGCCGGCGCCTGTAGTCCCAGCTACTTGGGAGGTGGAGGCAGGAGACTCGCTTGAGCCCAGGAATTGGAGGTTGCTGTGAGCTGTGATGCCA
>CAUYRH010027465.1:0-37176 GCA_963574655.1 Perodicticus potto | reverse complement strand
AATACCCCGCCCTCTTTGCCTTCCCGCGCTTACAAGCTTAAAAGGCTGATTCCTGCCGCCATTAAACAGACCTTGACAAGAACTTTGCTTGGTCTCGCTCCTTCTTTCTCGCCCATTGCTTTTCAGGCTGGGTCCCCCTCGTGCCCACGAATAACCGAGTCCCGCGGGTCGGGACAAGGCACCCTCCACAACACCCAGCTAATTTTTCTATTTTTACTAGAGTTGTGGTCTTGCTCTTGCTCGGGCTGGTCTCAAACTCTTAAGTCCTCCTGCTTTGGCCTGTCAGAGTACTAGGATTACAGACGTGAACCACTGCACCCGCCCTCATCAGGTCTTATTTCATTTGAACTTTTTGTGTATGTTTGCTTGTTTGTTTGAGTAGGAATCAATGATTTGTGGGAGGAATCAGATAAAGTTGCACAGAGAAACAAAGGGAAGGTCAAAGCCAGGGTAGCAATGGAAGGAAACAGTTCAGAAGAAGTTGCAGGAATAGCGAGAGTGAGGCCAGCGCCAGAAAGAAAAGCCAGAGCAAAACAATGGCTAGGATGGTATTTTAGAAACAATGAGTGCTCTTCTAGTTCATGCTGCTGTGGAGAGGACCAGCCAGAGGAGGCATATATAGACATGGTGCTTGGTTAATTTACCTGTAGGGATATGCAAACATTCTTCCTTTGTGGGAAGGGAAGCAGATCCTTCCTAGAGTGTCTGACTCTTGCCACCCGTAGAGAAGTGAGCCTGGGAGTGACAACTAAAAACACTGGTATTTCTTAGAGATGCAAAGTCTTTGACTTTGAATTACCCACAAACCCCTAAACATTCCATCAACATTTTCTGTCTTCAAACAATGATTAGTTACAGGCTCTCGTTTACAAATAGGTGCAAAGTCCCATGTCAATTCCTATGTAGTTCATTAATGTTAATATTGTGCATGTGACTGCTTTTTGTTTCATACAAGTCTTCTTTGAGAATCCTAATGAACAAACTTTGAAAAGCATTTAATAACACACAGGGAATGTATATAAATGTTTGATACCTAATTTTCACTTAAAAAAAAAAGATAATCCTTCACTTTTTGAAAGTTCTTTTATCAGGTTTCTATTTTTTATGTCAGCCTTTATATAAGGTATTGATCCAGACTTCGAACTTTTAAAATAAAGTTCCTTACAATAAAGGAATTCCAACCTTTCTATCATTTAACCTTTAACTTACCTATCATGTATGTGTATTGTTTGAGATGATTGAGGTTGCAAGAAACAAAAAAAAAATTCCAACTAGCTTAAGTAATAAAAAAGATTGATTGCCTTCTTTTGCTAGCAAGTCCCCAACTTGAAGACAGTTGAAGTTGATTGATTGACGCCCTCTCAATAGTATTACCAAAGAAAAGAACCGCTTTGCTAAGCAAGTTTTGTATTTCATTCTAAAATAGCCTCCCTACACTTTTGTAGGAAAAATTTAAATCTATCATTCCCAACAAATTGAGGCATGGGCAAGGACTTTATTCTGAAGATGATTACCATTCAAATGTACAATACAGAAAGTAAGATTTTCAACAAATATTTATTGAATGAATTAACTAAGAAAAAAAATGGACATGATTCCATCTCAATTTTATCAGGTCTCTGCCTTAGCACACTCACACATATAACCTAGGGGAAAAAAAAAAAAAGAAAGAGAGAGAGAGAGAAAGAGTGTCAAGACTTTAAAAAAAAAAAATCCCTTTGTTAAATCACTTTACCAAAAAATGTGGCCATGTAAATTGCTTCCGAAGGATTCACATTTAAGACAGGGCACTGTACAATGAGGTTCACTGCACTGGGGATAACTGAGAATAGCAGAATCCCATAAAATTCTTACCAAGACTGTAACTAAAACCTCAGCCTTTACCATCTACTTTTACTCCTAACAACGGGGTTACCCAAACTCCCCTCTTGTTTCTTATTCTCACTTGGCCTCCATGAAGATTCCTCTTCTCAGCAAATAATTTTGACATTTTAAACAAAAACAAAACAGTGTATTCCTTGTGTCCCTTGCTCCACTGGATAATGTGGAGCTCTAATAACCAAATCCCCTGGTTATAAGACCTTTTCCACTCAGCCTCTGTCCCTAAGGCAATGATCCTTCTGGGAACATTCCTTTATTAAAAAGCAGAAATAGAGGACCCTGTATAAAATGTCACGGGCCAGCTTATTCAGACTCTAAATCAAGGATATTTAGAATGCAGACTGGGCAATAGCAATGGTGCTTGCAAGCACGTTAGAAATATCAAGAAACTCAGTATGACCGTCCTCTAGAGGATATACACCGTATTGGGCAAGATGTTTTGCTCTTTGTTTTGTTTTGATTTTTTAGTTGAATTTACAGGCATGGATAGAGAAAAATAAAGTGATTGAGAGAAAAGGAGAAAGATACACAAAACAGAACATAAAAGGCAGGGAAAGCCAAAGGAGGTAGTACGATGACCCTGTGGTTTGGGATGATCTGGTCCCTGACCACTGTCCAGCCACATTCTCCATTGTTTCTCTCCTTCATTGTCTATTTCTAAGCAATATTAGTGTTGCTCTAGTTTCAATTAGGCCAGACATCTCCCAGTATCAAGGCAATCTTCTAGCCCATTATTTTATTCCTTTCCCTAAACTGTGTGGTTTATCATCCTAAACTTATCTATGTTTGCCTCACTGTTGCTACCCAAAGAAGGTCTTCCCAAGTAGCCAGTGTGGGCTTCATGAGGTACCCCCATTTAGAAGCTTTCAGAAGAGCTGTCTTTCCCTTTTCCTTCTCAGTACAATTAAAATTAAATGTTCATCTCATTTGGTTTTATGCAATGTCTATCTACTTTTTCTGAAAGACTATATGATCATTCCTCCCTTCCTTCATTCACACAACAAAAACATGCCTTGTTCTAGGCCTTGGAGCTGCAAATGTAAATAGGACAGGGAAAGGACAGGAACTTTGACCTTGCTTCCTTCAGCATCCTGAGTCCTCATCTAACACAGTCAATGGTAGGTTGTAGGCACTCCATAAAACTTGAGGAATAGATGAACGGTTGCCTTAATACACAGGTTATGTTTCTAGACTTCATTCAAACTTACATGTTCCTGATTTGAAAGTCCATTCTCTTAACTATTTGGATATACGATACATTATTTATATTACATAATGTCTTCAAGTCTAATCGTACTTTTGGTAGCACATAACACCTAGCCCAGCACAAGGCTTGTAATATGCACCCCCTAAATAAATGCTGACTAATTGGTGGAGTATATTAGGTCAAGGTAAGACACGTGAGTGTTTTAAGTAGTTTGCATTTTGTTTTTCTAAATAAAATAGTAGTTCCCCCAAACCCACTCTCTAACAAATACTTCATGAATCTGCGTTTCATGATTGAAATAGTGTTTTATCTTGGCTCATCCCATTTCTTTTCTGAGATCTGACAAAAGTGTGAAGACCAAAAGAAGCGAAAAGAAACATAAGAACATCCTATGTAATGTGTTTCTCTCGCAACAATGCTTCTGCATGTCCATTCAGCGGTGAAGGCAGCAGTTTCCCAATTGGGTGTATGTGACCATCTGTTAGGGAATATGAGAACGTCTACTTAGATTTATTTTTATTTCATCTTTTGAACATGTCCTCGTTTGCATGAGCTTTATTGTGTGTAAAATGTGTTAATACAATTATACATGCGTATAATGGATATATGCACATAAACACTCTGGATAAAGACATATTTTTTATGAATAGGGTTGCATAAACAAACCATTTGGAAACCAGTGCATTAGAATATGGTGTAGCAAAGCTCATGTCAAAAAGTCGATTCTCTATGTTGCTCTATTGCCCATAAATAAAATGTCTCTTCTATAGGCATAAAATTGAGTGAGTCCAATTAAGAGGATGCGTATGAGTCATCACAGATCCATCTCTGCTGAAAAGCTAGAAAAACATCTCGAAAAATCTTATTGATTCTGATTCTATAACATCTTTTCATATATAAACAGAGAAAACTATGATTTATTGACTTTTTATTTTGATGTAGCCACTATGTCAAAAAGCAAATCTTTATGCAATCTTCACAACAAGCTGCTCAGGTAGAGAATATTTACTGTACTTTATGGTGGAGTCAAATAACTTCCTAATGTGAGTGACACTTCTGATAAAAAGAGAAACTGGCATTTGAACAATTTTCAAATACAAAGTCCAAGCATTTTCCCCCTAAGGCAGAATCCCAATTTTAGCACTTCGATGTGATATTGGGCCAATTATTTAAACTCTTTAAGCTTACATCATTTATTTTTTAAAAGGGAATAATAATAACTACTTTCAATGGATTAGTATTATATGTTTCACTTAGGGACTCTGCAACACTGGGAGAAGTAAGCTAACATTTTAGGCTCTGTGTGGCATACTTGAGGGTTCACTCTCCAAATCTCACAGCTCATGTTGAACAATTACAAGGAAGTTCAAATATTTTCATCTAAGGTTGGTGGACTGCTGAGGCCTCAAATGATATCCATTAGCTGGTCAATTCTGAAGAACAACAAATCCTGCCTAATATGAAACCTAAAACTGATTTGCACCTGCTGAAATAGAGAAAACTTTAATTTTAAATTGGATTTTATGAGAAGAGAAGCGGAATATCAAGGACTAAGAGCTCCCATTCTATGTTTGCTATGGATTTATCCAAAAGTGGAGATACAAACAAATTTTAATATAATGTTCACATCAAAAATTCTAAAGTATACCCATCATTTCACTAAGAAAGAATTGTAGTTCTTGTAATTGTAATAAATCATTTTGTTTTTGCTAAAAAATCAAGATACCTTGTGGTCATGCAGGGTGGCCATGAAGCTCATATGCAATTTTAATAGTTATACTATTGGATAATAAGCTCCGAACAATTACTTATTTCAAAGCGAATGTAGAGCAAACATATTTTAAATTTTAATTATTTTAAATGCTGCTATAAATAAAATACATTGTGACTTGAGAAAAGGAAATAAATCCTACTACTAAATTAACCAGTGTAATAGGACGTGGAATGAGACAGTGCCAGCTATCTCAAATTTTCTAGCCAAAGCGTTGAAGCTGAGAATAGAGAATAAGTAAAGCCCATTGAATGGGAGGCTCTACACACATATGCACAGGACTTGTTAAGTAGGACTAAATCCTGGCTCAATCATCATTACCATAATAGCCAATGTAAGGGAATCTACAGAAAGAATGCTTTTTCTATGAGTAGAGAGAGCTAGATGGTTTTATCTCCTCTCCCCACCCCTTGGCAATCTCCATGTCATGAGGGAAATGTCTTTGTGCCAATTATTATTTCTTAACATATCCTTAACTTCCATACTCTTTGTAAGGAAAAAGCTGGGTCTCTGCCCACTTTGTGGCCTTTTGTCAGTGGACTTCCTGTTAAAGTTACACCTATAGGGAGAGCTTGGAGGAAAAAGGAAAACAGAGAAGGGAAGAGGGGGACTTACTCTATCCTGATTGCTTGATTCCTGTCAATATAATCCCTTAGCCAATGGGGTGCCATTCCTAGATTTTTTGGCACTTGGGCAGCCAGTCTCATTACGAGACCTCAGAGTGATGTATCAGCGCCATCTAGGTGAAGCTTCTCTGTCAGCAGGAGGGGGCCTCTGTCTCTGAGAGCCTCAATTGTGATAACCCGAGTTTCTATCCGTTGTTTCTCCAGACTTTGGAGGTAGCTGCTTCCTGCAGTTATTAATTTTGTGCTATCTCAGTTTTTCCCTATTTGCCTTTTCAGTCCTCCAACTCTTATTCCACCACTTCTCCATAATAAATTCTCTCTTTTGAAATACCAACTGTGGTTACTGTTTTCCAACTTATTCATAATTGATAAAATATTATAATGAAGAATCAAGTCCCTCAGAGATAGAACCTTATGATTAGCCTGGTCATGTGGTTAGATTTGAACTATAACATTAAAATGAGAATTACAACACAAACATCATGTGACACGCAGAGGCATCATGATTTAAAATATGGCCACCTGTGTTTGATGACACGCTCACAGAAGCCGGTGCCTTGGGGAACTAACCGGCTGCTACACGACCGTCATTGTAGTAATGGTGATCCTAAGGGACCGTATGGTTGGGGTTCCACTGAACAGAGAGCTTACAGAAGCAAATGGCAAGCTCAGAGCCTCAGACTCTTTAGCGGAGTTATAGTCAGAGAACCACCAAGCAGCCATAAAGTAATGTTATTTTCTGTAGTTGTGGATATGATGTCATAGAAATTCCATCTGAATGGAAACAAAAAAAGCTGAAAATCTTAGATCCCCAAGGTTCCCTGAGCTTCTCTTGCCAAGACAAAAAAAACTTGCCTTCCCATATCTAAGAAGAATAGCCTTCCCCTCAGTAAGCTTACCTGAGCAGTTTTGGGCACGGGGATAGTTTTTTCCCATAAGACGCACTACAAACACAGTTTCCCTCCTCCCTCCAGGGTCAGACACCAGCTCGCTCCTGGGAGACAGATTAAAAAGTGTGGTCCTGCAGGAGAGCTTATATTTCATGATATTTATTTTGCGGAAGTCTGAGAAATATGTGCAGAAATGGATTCTAAGAATATTAAACTACAATGAACAGGATATAACATTATATTGGGCTGGATTAATTAATATGGAAGAACCTAGAGGTTGTTTCAATAGTGTTAGCCCTGGGGTTCTAACAATTTGACCAAAACTTGCCCTGAACAGAGTCTGGCTACCAATGAGGCTAAGAGGCCACATATACCATGATATAAAGTAGAGAATCCAAAGACTTAGAATATAAGAATGTGGAGTGAATTTATGATATGCAAACTGTACATTCACCCACCCCTCAGTCTAGGAAGGCCCATTGAACTTTTCCCGTCATGAAAATGTTAAGAAATACATTAGTGAAGAAAGCAAGACTTTTCAGCATGCTAGAAAAGATCTGTACTGGCTGTCCCGTGAAGGCCAGGAGAACAAAGATGCTGCCCTCTTCCAGGAGAAGACCAGGAGAACAAAGATGCTGCACTCTTCCAACTGGGATGAGGGGTCCTAAAGAAGCAAAGTCCAGGTGGCAGTGCTTAATTTTCCTACACACAAAGGGTACATTTACCATCACTGTCCAAGGACAAAATAATAAGCAAAATGTTTTGACTAGTAGGAATATTTTGCATTGCCTGATAATCAAGCAGAATGTCCTCAGAAGTGAAATAGATAGGCAGCCTACAGAAATATAGCTTAATCATACAATAGAAAAAGAAACTAAGTCTAGGCTGAAACTGACTTATCACAATGGAGAGTGTGCTCCAATGAAAACGTAGGGGTCAACCAAGTCCATAAAGTTTCTGAGGGCCCATTAGTCAAGATATGTTCCCCAAAGTTCCTACACTCCACATCACCTAACATTACAAAGGAACAAGTCCTCTTGGATCTTGGAGGGATTATATACCATGGTATCTGCCCTGTGTTCACGGGGTCCAGAGTAAGAGAAGACTCTGCAGCTGGTCCAGCATTGGCACTTGCTGCTCTCCCTCGAAATCCTTATGCACCAGCAGATCCACTGGTACTTACGGTACCTGTACCAAGGGGGATGGCTGCTCTGAGCGTCTGGCAAGCACACACAGGGGACCTGCAGCTCAGACCCCCAGGGGGTTCCAGTAAAGTCCTGTCTGCTTCTGCAGAGGATTAGTTTCCTTCTAAGATAAGATACAGCTCCTGCTTTGCTACTGGGCCCTGGTAAAACGCTCGACTAGTGGACATCAATTGTTCATGAGACCTGAGCTGCCCATCATCGTGAACTGGGTATTCTACGACACAGCAAACCGTAAGATGGTATAACAGAATGGCAGTCCAGAATCACAAATAAGTCACATGTCAGGTCACTCGGACTCCTTCAGTAAATAGTTCTGCTACATTGCCTCCTTCCCCACAGTCTATGTCTGTGTCCTCATAGGGAGCTCAGAGTGGCCAGTGACAGAAGAAGGAGAAGGCGAAGACAAGAGGAAGAAGAGGAAGGAAAAATAAGGAAAAAGGAAAAGGAGGAGGAGGAGGAGGGAGGAGAAAGGAGGAAGAACGAGGAGGAAAGAGGAAGAAGAAGAAACACAACAACAACAATGTGGGACTGACAAAGACCTGGTCCATGACATTCTGGCAGACGACAGACGTGGACTATTACAGCATTATAGGAGTCTGCTGGGAAGGCAGGTAGAAAGGTTCACAAGAACCAGAACTTTAAGCATATTTGTTTATCCACTTGACTGATCTATTTGCCAGAAGCAAGGATCCACTGATGTATGGAAAGAGACTTGAAAAGAGCAAAATTGGAAGACTAGTTTCAAGGATGTGTAGGGAGAGCTATGAGGAAGAACCACCTAAAATGTGTCCACAGGCTGAAACTATTTATCACTTGTCTGTTTTGTGGATCTAAACCAAAAAAAAAAAAAAAAAAGATAGAATTAAAACAATACACAATAGAACATAAATTTGAAAAAGTAGTGGTTCCAAGCAAAGCACTCTAAAATTCTTGCACTATTCAGGAGGGAGGCAAAGATGGTGCTCAACTTTAGATTTTAAGTTAAAGAAATACACATCCTACCATTTCTGAATAATCGCTATAGAAAGAAATTCAGTCTGTAACTTCCAAAAGCAGAAGGGAAAAAAATGTTAAACAAAATGTTATCATCCAAATCCAGCAATGCAAAAAATAGATTATACATCTTGACTAGAACCAATTTCTTCCAGAAATGCAAAGTTGGTTTAACCACTAAAATCTCTAGTCATGTAATTCTTCCCATTAACAGAATAAAGGAGAAAAACCATGTGATCATCTCAACGCAGAAAGACCTTTAAATATTATCGGACTTAACTTTAAATATAAAAATCTTAGCAAACTATTAAGAAAAAACATTTCTCACTTTATAAAGGTATCTATCCAAAAAAAAGCTACTAATATTGCAATGATCATTTCTGTTAAAATCAGGACACACACACACACACAAATTCAAAGCATTGCTACTTCTATTCAACATCTTATTAAAAGTCTTAGACAGAAAAGTAAACCTGAATAAACAAAAAGAAATTCTGTAAAGAGTAAAAACAAAACTGCCATTTTTCATAGTTTTCATGAATAACAGCCATCATACTAAGCCACAAAAAAAGGAAATAAAAGCCGTTACAACTGGAAAGAATGAAAGAACACGGTCATTTCCATAAACAATATGACTCTTAACACAAAAAATTTAAAACCAATTCATTCTAAGTAAGACTAAAGAGAACTGAGCATGTTTCTAGAAACACATTTAAAATCAAAGTGAGGGCGGTGCCTGTGGCTCAGCGAGTAGGGCGCCGGCCCCATATGCCGAGGGTGATGGGTTCAAACCCGGCCCCAGCCAAACTGCATCAAAAAATAGCCGGGTGTTGTGGCGGGCACCTGTGGTCCCAGCTGCTTGGGAGGCTGAGGCAAGAGAATCGCCTAAACCCAGAAGCTGGAGGTTGCTGTGAGTTGTGACTGCATAGCACTCTACCAAGGGTGACAAAGTGGGACTCTGTCTCTACAAAAAAAAAAAAAAAAAATCACATAAAATCAAAGTGAAAACGTTCTTCATCATACTTATATCTACTTTCTAGTCTAGTCTCCGAGAATAATGTGTGGTAAGCCCTCCCCATAAGGAGGTTTGCATCTAAAACTTTTTGAGCCTTCACGTCTTTGAGTCCATGATCCTACAACATCACACCTTTAAGTACATCAAAATATACATCGTAGAAGAAAGTAAGAGATACACATTCTACAGAACCTTCACCAGCCCAGTGCAGAGTAAAATCATCCCCGTGTCTTTCATGAGCTCAGTGCACCCTCTGGTAGATATTAAACAGTAAAGTCTTAGTGTTAATGAAGAAAACATCAAATTCAGAATTAATCAAACTTTGATTTTAAAGAATGACCTTAATTACTTAGTAAATATGAGCCAACATAAAAATCCCTTCACTTAAGAATTCCAAATTCATAACCTCTATGTGAAAGAAGGTAATCAATTAAACAAACAAACAAAAAAAGCCATCCATTTCTTATTCTTATTCTTACATCGATTGAACAAATTCATTTATTTTTTAAGCAAATCACAACGTTTGTAACTACACAGATAACTTGGGATTCTTAGTTAGAAATAATTGAAAATCCAAATTAGACTGGCTTACACCAAAAAAAAAAAAAAGAGAGAGAGGATCCATCAACTAGTAGAAGCAACTATAAAGATTTTGATTTCTTTTACTTTGATATATCATCATTTAACCTTCTTCAAAGTCTCTGCATAATTTTCATTTACAAAGCCTAGCAAATAATGGAAATGTTTAGCCTACTTTGTGTATAAAGTAAATACTATCGCACAGTTGTGTAGATCATGCTATTTATTATTCATTCAACTAGTATTCAATGAAATTCTTATGATGTACATACTCCAAGATCGATACTTTGGAGGAACATTAGGAAGAAAGCCAAAAATATAGTTACAAAGGCAAGCCATAAATAACCCAGAGAATAGTTAAGTAACAGTGTGATTAACTGCAAGAATGAAAAAAGGGACTGGAACACGTCATAAGTGGAAACTCTAAGGAAGCTAGAGCAATCAAAAAATTTTTCATTCAAGAGGCAAAACAGTGATAATTGGATAAAGATACATGCCCAGATCCTTCCTTAGGAAACAAGAGCTCGTTCCGCCAGGGGTGTTGGCTGCTGAAGGGTCTCAGGTGAGGCCCCCTCCACAATTATCCTTCAGAGAAGGCAGCTTCCTCACCCAACATCACACTCTCTGGAGGACGCCTGCTTCTGAAGACTGGTTTGTGCAGAGTCAAGGCCAGACTCAGGCTTCTACTGGAGCAATCCATCAGTGCCTTTCAGACCGTGGTTCCCTCTGGGGGCCTCCTTACGCCATCAGCTGAGGACTGTGTGGCAACTGTCTCACAGATCAGCTTGTTTCCCTTTTCCAACTCATTTCCCTCACTCCATCCACGGTAAGTTCTAGGGCCACTGGAAAATGGACCTTCTGCATGCAAATTTCCATCTGAGTACGTTTTCAAGGAACTCGGTCTCAGACATAATAGAGAAAAGAAGAAATAGTCCAGGTAGAAAGATTATCAAGCAAAAATGATTATTATATGTACTCTAGGAACTGGACAAGTTAGTTGACTAATGCTAAAAACAATGTGTGGAGGCAATGAAAAGTATGAATTTGAGCGGTCACCACAATACCACCGTAGTTTGGCATTCATCCCCTAACTCAGTGTTTCAAAACCTTTGCAAAACCTCAGTGGCCCAAAGCCATGAATTCAGAAGGCAGAGCTGAAAGTGATAAAACACAAGGATAAAAATACTCTGAAGTCTGATTATCTTTAAACTTTACATAATTGTTTCATTTTGTTTAAGATAATCATCGCGTGTCAAATGACATATGTGTACTCCTGTTTAAAAAGCATGACCGCAGGAAGTGGTGGAACAGTATGTTTATTTTTTAGTAGAGAAATGACATGATAAATGCCAGTTTGCCATGGTTGTGTCAGCCACAAGTAGAATGGATTAGGGTGAGGCCACCTGATAGAGCTGTCGGGGTGCCGGGACTAAGTTGGCAAGCAGGAGAAAAGAAAAGAGAGGCACAAATGGCATTTTACAGACCCATTAAAAGAGCTGACAATTGAACAGAATTGCTGTTTAAGGAAAGAGACCAGAGAAAGACGCCTGGACCCTTTCTTTCAGCTGTTTTCAGATGTTAAGTCACAACTGAAACATACAGGGAGGAAAGTGGAACGTGTTGTGTTATTTTGGAGTGCCTTTCCTCCCATTTTGAGTTGGAGTTATGTATAAGACAATCCACATGGAACGTCTGTCAAATGTAATTACTCAAAAGGATTTGGGAAATAAGGATGCTATGTCAACATAGCTGTTGATAAATTGATATTAGAGTGTATTCCAACTTAGCCTTAGACGTGTCTGAATGAGACGCAACATATTTCCTTTAAAATGCCTTCAGTCACCTTCTGAAGACCACCTCCTTCAAAGAGCTAGGGTACAGCATGAAATAATGCAAAGCTTTGTGAAACCAGGTAGCATGCACTGTGCACGATTCTCAAAGTTTTTCAGCTCTTTAAAGGAGGTTTTAAAAGATAAAGGGGTAGGAAAAGCATAATAGTGGGATTGTGTTCTACTTGGCAATGTTGACTCATTCATCCCACCTCCCCACACGGTGCCAGTTCTACTTACCTGAAGGCCATTTCCATTCTACCTGCTCCTCTCATCACCAGCACTTCTGATTTGGTCTATTTCATTAGAATTTTTCTCTCAGTCTCTGCCAAAAATCCCCATTAAGGCTTAACTGACAAGGAATTCAGTATTAATATGCAAATGCTTACTCTGCTTGTAGAAGTCAGTGGGGACTTCAGAGGACTAACTCATCTAAAAACGACTTAACACAAAAAAGCAACAGTGCAGGAATACAGAGAGAGCTTGGAAAATTAAACGGGCCGTTCAGAAGCAAAAGCAGTCCATTAACCTAGCACGTCATATTAAAAAGTGCCTCTTTAACCTAGTATATCCTATAAAAGCTATAAACCATTTTTTTTCATTCTTTTTGCATATTTTATACCCGGCAGTAGAATTTTGAATTCATGTTTTTCTACATTTTTAATGGCTCCATTATATCCCATCTGGGGAAAAGTTTATTTAATCCTTTGTTTAATGCTTAGCAAAAGGAGTAAGAATAAATGGCAATACTATTTTATTTGACAATTTTTTAAAATAAATAGACCCTTAAAAAATAACGGCTATATGACTGGATAAGCTGGGCTACGAGGTATCATGAAGATATATCAGAGAACAAAGCCCGCCAAGTCCCTTTCCTCAGAGAAGTTCTATTTAAGAGGAAGAACCAGAAACTGAACAAATAAGTAAGAAAATGCAGTGATGGATGAGTGCTGTGGAGAAAATAGATCAGTGGAGCATGAAAGAGGTTGGTTGGGAAGTTGTTGAGAGTGAGTTATCCGCAAGGAGCTGTCTGACAGATGCCTGAGATGGGAATGGCAAGACAGAGCCAGACACACAATGGGGAAAACTTTCAAGTGGAGAAAAGAGATGTCTCAAGGCATCTAAGTCTCAAATCCTGCCTTGAGCAGCTTCATCTCTGCCATTCATAAGGCTGATCCTGGGAGACATCACCTACAAATAAATTCTCATTAAACAACCCAGAATGAGCCAAAGAAACATTTTTGTAAAGGAAGACAGCGATAGCGTGGATCAAAAGGAAACAGATCCTATCCTAGGATGTACTGAAATTCTTTGAACCCAGAATGTGTTCCTTTATGGTTTATTTAACATATGTAGAGTCAACCTTATCACAGAAAAAAAATTAAGGCGTTTTCCCAAAGAAGTATAAATGGTGTTCGAAGAGCACAAATAAAAGTGACGTGGAAAAGATAGAGTAAAACAAGGTGGAGACAGCTGGAGAAAAAGAGTGGGGGTATACATGCTCATGACAATGGTCTACATTCTGGTTACGTCTGGGCCTGGAGTTTTCCAGAAGCTTATGTAAAAGAGAGAAGGAAGGATGCTATTAGCTGCACAATTCAAATAGTCATAAAAATATTTTTGACCTCACAAAATCACACAGTCGTTCTCATAAGAGGTTGCGGTTACAGGGTGACCACCCTGTACCACCTCAGCATTCTTCCGTAGATGGCACGCGTTCTCATGAGTTCTGTCCACTGTACAACTCAGTTAAAGTAATTCTGCAGCGGGCCAACCTTACGCAGACTAGGTACCCAGGTTATTATTCAACAAACCATCGCCAAAAAGGCAATTTTTAATAACGTAGCAGTTAGTAACTTAGAAGCTAATGTACATGACTCTCCCTGAATATCATTCCTCAAACTGAATGAAAGATAAACCTCCTGATGCCGACCTCTGTCTCGGAGTTCAATGTCTACTAATCTGCAGATTATAGGACTGGAATGTTGACAGACTTCAACGGTTCACCTGAAAGTTACTCAAGGATTAGAGGTAAAATAAATCTGTGCAAGCCGGAAGTGTTTGTGAAGATGAGATCTTCCATAAAGTACAGTACGTATTATCGGTATAAATTTAATGGTATCATTTATCATGTCACTGCTATATTATGAAAAGAAAAGTAGAAAAGTGCTAGAGCCGTGGTTCTCAACCTTCCCAATGCCGGGATGTATTCTCATTGTTACAAAGGGGTCCTGACCCACAGGTTGAGAACCGCTGTACTAGACGATGTCTCAGTGAAGATTTTTGGTCAGAATGGAATAGTATAAGCCTAATAAACTGTAGCTCGTTTTAATTACCATTTTAGATAATAATAAAATGATTTTTTTTTAAATGAAAAATATAAGAGGAAAAATAAGATGACTAAAACAGTTCGGGTTTTCTAGAGAGAATGCATAGAAGTAAAAGAACATTAAAGATAATGTCTCAAAAACATCCAGCTACGAAAAATCTTAAACTATGAAATTCACTTCATAGAAATAGATACGCTGTTTCAATGTACAAAGAAATCAAATGTGTTCTCACTGCAATCTAGCTTGTCACTATCAACTGAGATCAATATCTTGAAACCACGAAGGCACAGCACAAGTTGTACATTCCTATCTGCTCCAGGCTATACTTCAAATGTGTTTCATGTAAGCCACTACCTATAGGCTGGCACCTGTGGCTCAAGCGGCTAAGGAGCCAGCCACATACACCTGAGCTGGCAGGTTCAAATCCAGCCCGTGCCCACCAAACAACAATGATGGCTGCAACCAAAAAATAGCCGGGCGTTGTGGCGGGCGCCTGTAGTCCCAGCTACTTGGAAAGCAGAGGCAGGAGAATCACCTAAGCCCAGAAGTTGGAGGTTGTTGTGAGCTGTGTGACGCCATGGCACTCTACTGAGGGCGATAAAGTGAGACTCTGTCTCTACAAAAAAAAAAAAAGAAAAAAATATATATTGCATTGTATGGATGTACCACAGTTTATCCGTTTACCTACTGTAGAACATCTTGGTTGTTTCCATATTTTGGCAATTATGAATAACGGTGCCATAAACATTCAGATTGAGGTTTTATTGTGAATAAAACATTGTTGCAGGCTTGGTGCCTGTGGCTCAAGCAGCTAAAGCGCCAGCCACATACACCTGAGCTGGTGGGTTCAAATTCAGCCCGGGTCCGTCAAACAACAGTGACGGCTGCAACCAAAACATGGCCAGGCATTGTGGTGGGCACCTGTAGTCCCAGCTACTCGGTAGGCGGAGGCAGGAGAATCACTTGAGCCCAGGAGTTGGAGGTTGCTGTGAGCTATGACACCAGGCACGTTACCTAGGGCGACAGCTTGAGGCTCTGTCTAAAAAACAAACAAACAAACAAACAAACAAACAAAAAAAGACACTACCTATACTTATGAGATCACTCAGATATTTTTAATAATTTATTTTTAGATGTTTTATTATTGCTAAGAACTTCCAGGAACAATACAAATCTTTATTTAGCAAATCTGCCTCTTACCTTATCCAGTTTATATAGTTGATCCCAAGGAAAATTTCTTGAAAATTAACCTCAAATATGAGTTTCTTACTTCTACTATTATAATGATGGAATGTTTTAATGAGTATGAAAATTGACCAGGCATATTAACAGAAAACCAAGGTAGACTTTTGTAAAATTGCTGGAATATCACAGTTTCAAGTGTCCCAAGTATACCAGTATTTTCTACATACATATGAGTTTTTAAGGACAGATAATGTCTTGTTTGTGTTTATATTATTCTCAGTATATTATATAATGCTCACTAAATGTGTACCAAATGATGTAAATGAAGTTTCAAATGTCATGTAGGGAAGGATTTAATAGCAATTGAAGAGATAACCAAATCAGAATGAATTTTCATGACAGTGAAATCTCTACTGGGAATATTTTCAAATTCATAGTAAGAAAGCATTCTTCATACACAACCACACATTTCAGAATTGACAGGCTGGTGGTGACTTTTTTTTCATTCATAATGCACGTGACAACTGTTTAGTAGAACACCTACTACGTACCAAACATTTCCTAACCATGAAGATATGACCAATTAAAAACACAAGCAAAATGTACACCTGTAAAGGGAGTTTCTATTCTAGTAGAAATAAACAGAAAATGAACTGAAATCAAAAGAATAAATTTAGTGAGATAATTACTGATGGCAATGAAAGATACGAAGAAAAACAAAGACTATCATAGCACAGAGTGACAGGAGAGTTGGGTTGTATGTGTATTTTAGTGAAGGGTAATTCAAGTTGCCTCCCTGAGAAAAGAGATATTCTGTATTGTTTTCTCATTACATGGTATGTTTCCAAATGTTGCCAAAGGATGTCATCACTGTGGCGGGGCAGTAGCAAGCAAGACATCCCCCTGCCCTGATTACTGGACACACATGCCTATGCTCTGCTGTCTGCACCACTCTCCTGGCACTTTTTCAGAGGTTATCAGAGCTACCACCTAAAAAACAACAGATGCGCAGTCTGAGTTCTCCTCTCTGCCTACCAGAAGGCCAGCCTTCAAAAGCATCTCTCTACTTAATCTGTCCCTGGGCTGTTAATATTAATAGAAATGAGAACCACATCTAGTGTGATGACAGCCAAAATTTATTTGGCACCTGTCAATTGCCAGGCACAGAACTGGGTTCTTCAGACTTTTTTCCACCTCATATAGTCGTCATAATGTCCCACCTTGATACTAGTTTGCAGATAAAGACACCGATGTTAACAGAGACTAAAGAATGGGTACAGGGTGAAGCAGAAAATAAACAGTTGCTGAGTTATCTCCAAAGACTATCTGCCACCTGCCCACATGTAGTTATGTCATGCAACTTCCCCCCATCAAATGCAAATGTCTTAATAATTAAGTTGGGGGGGGTTACTCATTTTCCCTTATATGTTGGAGTAAATCAAAAGATCAGCCTCTCTCTTTTCTTTTTTTTTGAGACAGAGCCTCAAACGGTCACCCTGGAAAGAGTGCCGTAACATCACAGCTCACAGTAACCTTCAATTCCTGGGCTCAAGCGAGTCTCTTGCCTCCGCCTCCCAAATAGCTGGGACTACAGGTGTCTGCCACAACGCCCGATCATTTTTTTGGTTGCAGCTGTCATTGTTGTTTGGCAGGCCCCGGCTGGATTCGAACCCGCCAGCTCAGGTGTACGTGGCTGGCGCCTTAGCCTGTTGAGCCACAGGCACCAAGCCCAGCCTCTCTCTTGAAAGCAAATATTAAAAAGGGGAAAATATGGCTGAGAACTAAATTAGGTAGCTAAGTACATAATTAAAAGTTTTTCACCATACATAAAGGTAAATTAATGGGCCTAGGTCTTAAAAGAATAAATATTAAGATGCTATTTGCTAACTGGTCTGTCTTCACTGTTTTTTCCCCCATGTTTATTTTTTTCCCTAGAAGGAAATGAAATACACAAGTCAGTGCTCTGTTGACTTCAACAGACCTCTGCTGAGACCCTGCTTTGTAACCCAAGTTTCAGACACTCCAGTAGACACAAATAAATTAAATTAAGCCCTGAAGCAAAACACTTGTTTCCCACCCTCACAAACTTAAAATCTACTTTGAGATACAGGAATGCCTTTTATCACCCTTGACTGCAGAAGAGCCCTCTCTCTGTCTGGACAGACAGTCCTCCCCCAACCCAGGAACACAGAGGGACACAGGGGCGCTACTTGGATCAGTCACATCCATGCACCCAACTCCGGTAGACAATCAGGGCGTGCTGATGCACTTCCTTTACTCTCAAACTCAAATGCCTGGACAATTACTTGATTTCAAAATAAAAATATCCTCAAGTATTTCATAATAATTTGCCTAGAAGAGTACCACGATTACTGGGTCTCTTAGCCAGTCAAATAAAACTGGTAAGTTTTCCAAAATAAAATGAGTTCTACAGAATGGGACGATAATATATGGATAAAATATTTGCATTTCTAATTAAAATTCATTACTTTTGTTTTTATTGAAGAAAATAAATGTGATATATAAATACTGTAAAACATTCAAATAATTTAGGGCACAAAGTAAAGGTCGCCTTTTGACCATTCCTTTATTTCCCTCTGCAGATGCTCAAGTCACTTATAAGAAATGACATACAGTGTTTGCGAATAACCACTCACATCCTACCATATACTAAAAATTATCTATCTCTGTAAGTCATTTATCTCTAGATGACTTATAATGACTAATACAATATAAATGCAATGTAAATAATTATTAGACTGTATTGTTTAGGGAATAATGACAAAGAAAAAAGTATATGTTCATTACAGATGCAATTTGTTTTCATATATTTTCAATACACTACTGGTTGAATCCTTCAATGTGAACCCGAGGATACAGAACGCTGACTACACACATATACCCACAAACACATATATACAAAAAATACACACATATACATACATATTCAATACATAGACGATATACACAGATTATGTACATTGACACTTTCTATAACTTATAAATTTTTATTTGAAAAGTACAGATAGTTGAGACATGAAAATATGTAGACAATTATATAACAAATATCTATCTACACATCACTCACAAAATCACTAGGAAATATTACCAAATAGTTGAACTTCTCCCTCATGTCTCCAAGACATTTGCCATTTTCCTAATTTGGTATTATGATACTCATCCATTTATTTCAGCTTTTATCACATACATGGGTATCTCTTATTTGGGGGGAATGATAGTGCTAATACTTCAGTGTTTAGGTCCAAGGCCATGTCTCCTGTCTCTTTATGTAGCCATCACGAACCTAGGCTCAAAATTCAGGAGACGAAGCACACAGGCTCAGGGCAGGTGTGACTCCCAGTCCTATGGCCCACTCTCTACTCATGTCTAGCCCATCATGCCCCCTAATCACTTTTATACTTATCTACACATTTTCTAAGTGATTTAATAAGGAACCTTTTTCAGATACCTACTTATTAAGTTGCAAGAGATATAAACATTCCGAGATTCATTCCCATAAAAATATATTACAGGCACCATTCAGTGTCAGGATGCAATGTATTCAGTCAACGGATATTTTTTTGATTCTTTTAAACAGCTAAATGTGTTCCAAAATATGATTAAGTAATAATTTAATTGTTTCACTCTCTGTACACATTTAAGTTGCTCATAACTATTCACCACTTCATATAATCTACAATTAATGTCTTTGTAAAGTTTTTGCATGTGTGCAATTATTTCCGTAAAACATATTCCTAGAAATGAAATTACTGGTTCAAAGAATTCTTTTTAACTTTGATGTATTTTAATAAATTCCCAATCCAAAATGTTCTTACAACTTTCAGTTTCACCAAATTGGAATGGAAGTCCAGAATTAAAAAGTGCAGGAGGAGTCCCCGGGACAACGGGGTGAGCAATCACAGAAAAGTAGTCACGAAAGCTGGGTCACCCTTCCTCCAGCTAGGGGTAGAGACTGTACAACAATGCAAGTGAATGGAGCAGTTTCTAACCAACATTTCGAGAAATTTTTTTAAAATTTTTATAAAAATCACTGTTTAGGACATTTCTACAATGAAAAAAGAAAGTTGCCAAAACTAAACAAACAATGCAAAGAACTCCATATTCCCTTCACCTACAGGCCCCATTTGTCAACTTTCCCAGTAACGTCTTTCACAGCGAAAGTATTAAATCTAGAACCATGTTTTGCCCTTAGCTTTCATGCCCTTTCCTTCTTGAGGCCTCTCGATCTCATGACCTTAACATTTTTGAAGACGCTAGGAAAGTTTCCTTGTAGAATTCTTCTGCTAGGTTTTGTGTTAGTTGGTTTCACATTGCTATAAAGGAACACGTGAGCCTGAGTCATTTATAAAGAAAAGAGGTTTATTTGGCTCTTAGTTCTGCAGCCTGTACAAGAAGCATTACACCAGCTTCTGCTTCTGGTGAGGGCTTCGGGGAGTTTCTAATCAAGGCAGAAAGCAAAAGGCAACGTCATGTGGCAAGACAAAGAACAAGAGAGGGTAGAGGTGGTGTTAAGCTCTTCTAACAATCAGTTTCCATGTGAAATAAGAAAGGGACAACTCACTCATCATCGCAGGAGAGCATCAAACCATTCATGAGAGATCCACTCTCATGACCCAAACCCCCCGCACCAGGCCATACGTCCACCACAGCGGAAGAAATTTCAACCTGAGATTTAAAGGTGCCAAGCATCCACAGCATATCAGGTAGTAGAGGTTTTCTTATTATTTGGTTCAGGTTATATCTGATTCGCGGGAATGTCACAAAGCAATGCTGTGGGGGGTTTTTTGGTTGGTTTTTTTTTTTTTTTTTTTTTTTTTTGCAGTGTTTGGCGGGGGCTGGGTTTGAACCCCCCACCTCCGGTATATGGGGCTGGCGCCCTACTCCTTTGAGCTACAGGAGCCGCCCAATGCTGTGTTGTTTTAATTGCATCCTATCAGGGGCACACGATGATACTTTATCCCATCACTTGAGCAAAGCAGTGTTTGCCAGCTTCCTTTAAGTTACTTTTTGCCTTTGAAATTAATTATTTTGTGGGAGGATATATGCAGATTACGTAAGGTCTTATTGTTCCTCCAACTTTTGCCCATTAGTTTTAGCATCGATTAATATTTCTTGCCTGAATGACCTCTCAGCTGGTTGCCAAGTAGTGATTTTCTAATTCCATCATCCTTTCATTTTTATTAGTTAGCATTCTACTATAAGGTAAAGCTTTCACATTCCATTATATCCTTGTGGAATAAAGCATTCCTGTTTTATTCAGTAAATTCTGTTACTGTCATTCTTTATTGTGATCATCCAGTTGTCTCTGGGGTAGGAGTTTCTTCAAGCTGGCTTCTGTGTCCTGTGATACATCCCAGTCATTCTTCAAGCGCTTCCGTATTTTCTGACATAAGATGCTCCTGGTTCATCTTGTATTTTCTTAGCCCAAATTCGGAATCGACTATTTCTCCAAAGACACCTGTTTCTACTTATCAGAGAATGGTATTTAGAAGCCAAAATCTGGACACTAGGTATGCTCCTCGCTACTGGATGTTGCTATTCCCAGCATCCCCCAACAGAGTGAGAAAATAAATGTAGATACATGCACGTAAGCATATGTAAATACATACAATCTATATTTTTATTATACCTATGCCTAGTTCTATTATTGAAAGTCATAAGATCACACCAACATCTCTAATTTTAATCCAATGCAAGAAGGTTCATGCTAGCTTTTTTGCTTATGATTTTTACCATTCCTTCCTCCATCAATGAGAAAGCTAGCTTGTATGATTTTTTCTATATATTCATATTTTCTCAACACCCTAACACCACCTCATATGTAGCAAATCTTCTGACCCTGCCAGGCCACTGCCCCACTGAGCCCTCTTCTTCAATCTTGTCATAATACATCCCAAGCCAATTGTCTCACTTAGCTGTCCTCATTGCATGGGTCACAGCTTTCAAAATGAATTATTTAATTGAATTATTAAGGGAACAAGGTCTAGATTATTTCTGTAGTCTCCTCTCTCCATTGTTTCTTAAAAGAGACCCTAAAACACTAGTAATTATGTATTCTTTCAAATATATTGATGCCATTTTGGTATAGTTACATTTTTTAATTAACATTTCTAAAGTTATATAGTGAGCCATTTATTGACTTTAAATTGAGTCATTTTCATGAGTTATTTAAAAGCTATGTGAAAATAAAATATATTAAGGCAAAAATGAAAAATTAACAATCTGAAACATTAATGGAAACAGCATTTTTAAGAAGTGTTCTGAAATAAGTCAATAACACTTAACTTGGATTCTAAGCAAAATTTTATTAAAAAGAACTGATTTCTGGCTCAGCACCCATAGCTCAGCGAGTAGGACACCAGCCACATACACCGAGGCTGGTGGGTTCAAGCCCAGCCCAGGCCTGTGAAACAGCAATGACAACTGCACCCAAAATAGCCGGGCATTGTGGCGGGGGCCTGTAGTTCAAGCTACTCTGGAGGTTGAGACAAGAGAATCACTTACGCCCAAGAGTTTGAGGTTGCTGTGAGCTGTGACGCCATGGCACTCTACCAAGGGCATCATAGTGAGATTCTGTCTCAAAGAAAAAAAGAACTGATTTCTTTGTCTACTATGCTAAATGCTCTGAGATGAATACAAATTTGGATACAGGAAAAGTCTTCATACCTTCAAGCAAAGAAAATGACCAGATGATGATCACTCTGGCAACATACTTACAAGTAATTAAGGTGAACGTAAGTGCCAAACTTATATTTTATTACTTCTCCCATAAAAGCATTTATGTTATCTTTTTATGAAAGTGATACTTTAATCTTCTTTAAAGGCAAATTATTTTTAAATACTGAAATACATGGGGGAGAGGGAAAGTAATTCCACCTCTGGCCATACAGAAGTAACGAATACCCTCCCTCTCCCTAACACCACCCAGAAGTTGGGAACCCACAGTGAAACCTGTAGCCTCTCTGGTCCTTAAGTGTGACCCTTGGACCTAATCCAAATTTTACATAACAAATCTTTTTATTAAAAGGAGTGAGACAGAGCAAGATGAAGCTTTTCTTTCCTCCTTTGGTGCTTAAAAAAGAACAATCTTGAAATTAGAAGGTATTGAACAACACAGAGCCCAAGCCTGTGACCCTCGTAAGTGCAGGAACAGCCAAAGGAGGCCCCCACATATGCTGTGCTCTCTGATCAGGACAGAGGGACTTTCTCAGACATAATGCAGGGAGGTGAGTCATGTAAAAACATGGGCTTGCTGAGGGATGGAGGCCAACGAGTTCAGGGTTGCATACATGCCTTTAAAATGCGTACCAGAGAAAAGCGAGTTGTGTGGCAACAAAGTGTGTAAGTGATGCGGATTTCTAGTTAACTACAGATTGATAGGAGTCTGCCTAGTAACATGTATGCCAAATTAGTTAACGCAAATTTAGAACGCATGTGTAGAAGCACTTTGAACTAAACAAAGAAGCTGACAAAGTTGTTCCATTCTACCTTGGGTGGGTCAGACCACACTAAGAGAAATGTAGGGAGTTGCTTTGCCACATCTTCAGTACAGAGATTTAAAGATTTCATGGCAATTATATGAAGATATCCATTATTCCGCTTTTTAATAGTTCAGGATTTCACACCCTTGTGACTGTGATAAGGCCTGAACTAAGATATATGCCTGCTGTGGAAACCCTTCCAACCAATAATCTTCAAATAATTATTCTATGTATTTAATGAGAGAAACTAAAAATTATATACTTCTTTATATCATACATATATAATATGCAATATATGAGTCTGAACGCTAAGTTTGTGAACTTGCTTCCATGTGTGGACACTGGGAGCACTGTACAAACACCTTGGTAAGGCTTCGTAACCTCAGTACGTCAGAGTCTCACCACTGTGCTTCTCTTGACATGCGGCAGTGTCTTGCTGAGTGGCATTCATTGTCGCTGCCTGTGGCATCACAAGCATGTCAGAGCCTGAGTTAGAGCAATGAACAAACATTAAATTTCTTGTTAAACTTGGCAAGAGTGGAAGTGAAATCAGGGACATGTTGGCCCAAGTTTATGGGAGATGATTCCATAAAGAAAACAGCAGTGTACAGATAGATTAAACGTTTTTCTGAGCGAAGAAAAAGTGTCACTAATGAGGAGCAGTCAGGGTGGCCAGTAACTAGCATCAGTAAACACTGCAAAAATTTGTCAATCTGTGTGTCAAGATTGTCAGCTGACTGTGAGAAGCATAGTAGACCAAGTTGACCAAGACATCAATAGAGAAACCGGAACAAATCTTGGCATTGGAAAAACGTGGCTCTTACATCACAACAAAGCACCAGCTCACACAGCACTATCCATGAGGAGTTCTTAGCCTGTAAACAAATAACTGTAATAAAACACCCTCCCTACTCACTTGATCTATACCCCAATGACTTTTTTTTTACCTGAAAATAAAAGAAATATTGAAAGAAAGACATTTTGATGAATTTAGGACATCAAGGGTAATATGACAACAGCTTTGATGACCATTCCAGAAAGAGTTCCAAAATTGCTTTGAAGGGTGGTCTAAGCACTGATGTCAGTGCAAAGTTTCCCAAGGGGAGTACTTCAAAGGTGACCTTAGGGACATTCAGCAACTTTTGCAGCACTTTTCCTAGGAAGAGTTTACAAACTTAACTGTCAGACCTCATATAAAATTTTTTGTGATATCCTATATCATATAAACCTTTGGAAACTAAGTTAAACTGATTACAATATAGAAAAAATATAATACTTTAACCCAATAAGCAGCTATGTGCCAGATAATCAGTTTCAGAATTTCTGACTGCCAACATCTTTGACCGTTGACAGGCTGGCCTCCGGGCTCCAGACAAGTCCTGCGTTTGTTCCATGCATCTTGACTATGTGTCCAGACGTTTGTTCCATGCATCTTGACTATGTGTCCAGAGTATTACAAAAACACTCTATTTGGTTAGACTCATTTTACTCTTTGCCAGTTAAGTAAATAATTTTGTGTGAAAACCTAAATTAAATAGGATTATTTTTCTACTTTATTACATGCTATCAAACATTCCTATAAATTGATGCCCAGGTTATTCACTGCTTGCCTGCTCCAAATAAGCCAATGAGAACACGGAAATTACTACATCTTACAAAAATTACTAAGAGTTTGTAAAATGTAAGTCATTTTCATCTTATAGGTATTCGTATTATTTGATTAAAACATCATGACCCAGGACTCAGATGCAATGAGTTTTAGGCATAGTTTTGCAATGCTTCAAAACATCTTCAATCAAATTTAAAGGTAGAACAAGTTTATGGTCCTAAATCACCTGGAAATAAAATTAATTTCAATTTAAAATCATTTTTTAATAACATGCAACACATTTATAAACATCTCAAATTAAAGAAAAAAACTAAGTAACCCAGCTACTAAACAAGCCTATGGGTACAAATGGGATACAAGTATTCTCTATACTAGTATGTAAGTTATTTTTGTTATTGTTTTAAATAACATTTATGGGCTCTCTTTAAAAGTGTCTCACGTCAATAAGTTTTTTCTTAAAACATTCCTAACAAAATTACCAGGGGGACATGTTTTCAGATATTGCATATTTTCAAAACTAAAAGAATGCCTATGTCACCAACTTCAGTGATTCAACAGGACACATCACAATAAAACAGGAATGATAGAACTCAAGAGTTGCCTATTTTGATGTATGATTGGTAAAGGGAGATTTTAGTTTATGCCAGTGTTTCTTTTTTTTTTCTTTCTTTCTTTTTTTTTTTTTTTTTGCAGTTTTTGGCCGGGGCTGGGTTTGAACCCACCACCTCCAATATATTTGAACCTACCACGTCCAATAGGGCTGGACGCCCTATTCCTTTGAACCACAGGCGCCACCCTATGCCAGTGTTTCTTAAAATGTGAAGAAATTAAAATAGCAATTATTTTTGTTTCTGCTTCTTAATAAATCCAGATTCCTGGGTGCCTCTTCAGACCTCCTGAATCAATTCTTACAGAGAACCACTGAGTAAGGTCCCCGGCTCTTTGAACAGAATGTTAGATCAGCAATGTCCATTTCACAGGTATTTCCTGCATTGATTTTCCTGGCAGGAAGTAAGATCAGCCATAAGCTAGAGAAACTGTCCAATTTTATGAGGTTCATATACTCTCAAAACCAAGCTCTAGGCTCAGCACCCTAGCGCAGTAAGTAGGGCATCAGCCACATATACGGAGGCTGGTGGGTTTGAGCCTCACCCAAGCCTGCTAAACAACAATGACAACTCCAACCAAAAAATAGCCAGGTGTTGTGGCATGTAGCAATAGCCCCAGCTACTCTGGAACCTGAGGCAAGAGAATTGCTTAAGCCTAAGAGTTTGAGGTTGCTGTGAGCTGTGATGCCACAGCACTCTACCCACAGTGACACAGTGAGACTCTGTCTCAAAAAAAAAAAACCAAGCTCTATCATGATCAAAACTGTTGCATAAGGATGTGTCATATCCTGATTTTAGTAAAAAGAGAATTTATTATCCATTTTTCTCCCTTCAATAATTTAAAGTGACATCAAGTGTTAAAAATGAACTACTGGTCCCTGCAATCCCAGTTAATGGGGATGTATGTAATATGTATTCGCTAAAATACAAAGCATATAATTGTATTGTTGGCGTTTATTTATTTATTTATTTTGGTGAGGAGACCTGAAGCTTTTATGAGACAATGTTGCCATTATTTAAAATTCTTCAATGCTGGACTAGCTGAAGAGCATTAAAGTGGGGGGGGGGGGCTTGATAAATATCAATGCAGGTTTATCTTCTAGCCATGTAGAAAGTTTGCATGTATTCCGAATGCTATTATAATCAAGGGACAGAATCTTGGGAATTTTTAAATAAGTTAACAAATGAGAACAGAATCTATTGAAAACAATTCGCATATTCTCCCTGGCTAATTGTACTTTATATTCTAGGAGAGTCGCCAGCGAACACACCCTGTAAATGTAATTATTTTAAGAATCTTTTGATGCAATCAATACATTGCCTGGCAGAGCGTTATTACAAATTATACAGGATTCTGTCTGGGCAGTACGTAAAACTAAAGGCAAGGCAAGGAATTCCCGTAGCTCCAGCAATTTTATTTTGCTCCTCAATGTACTGCCTTTGCTAACATTTTTGGCAGAAACAAGAATCAGGATGAGTGTAGGGCTTTGTGACTCCATACCGGTGATCTTTGGTTGAAACCAAAGACAGTACAATGTTACTTAAAGTTGGGCAGGAAAACTTAGAAATCTTGCAAATCATGTTGTCTGAAGCAGGTCCTCCCAAGAGAACAGACCTGTCTGACCACGCCTTTGTTCTCTCTCTGTGCAGGGGCATTAACTCGCACTTTTTTTTTCTCTCTCTCTCTGCAGTTCTCATTTGCTTCTCTTCAGCCCCAGAGAAGCTGCAGGGTCCTCTACGATTCCACTGCCCGTGTCCGCCTCAGAGGCCACGACCTGCAACCCGCCCCCTCCTACAGCTCCTGAGAGGCGGGGCTCGCGGCGGCCGCCTCCACCCTCCCACGTGCTCTTGCCCAGCGTCAGAGCCCCCTGGACCGCGGGACCAGGAGGGAAAGGGACCGTGGGCGCCGGGGCCCGCACGCCCCACCCCTGCTCAGCGCCCTGGCAACCGCGGGACGCTTCGCCGGCGCCAGGTTCCCGTCTGGCGTTCTCATTTCTCTCACCCTCCCGCTCTTCTTTCTCCTCCTGTATTTTTGGGATCAGTTCTTTGATGGCGAGAGAGCTACACCTCTCCTTCCCATGAACACGCGTGTGCTTTTCCAGAGCCTTTCTCCGTCCCGTTCTCCCCCTAAGTCTGGTCCCCCTCAATGCGAAGGACTCCCTCCTCATCCAGAAACCGAAGTCGGCCTCCCAGTCTGCCCATTTCGTTCAACACCCGCACCTGCTGAAGCCTACTTCTTACCCGTCCAGCTTTTTTCCAGTTATTAAGTGCTAAGCACCTCCTCCACATTTTAGGGCACTACTCCCGCCCGCATTTAAAAAGGAAAAAAAATCCAACTCGCAACATAGTGTGAAATCCAGAAAGAAAGTGTGTGTGCACGCAGTCTGCGTGTGCATCCGCGCCCTCGGCGGGGTCAGCCCGCCGGGTCGGGGCAATGCCCCCGCTCCGGCCCTCCCGAGCTCACCTGTCCTCGCCCAGGTAACTGGCCGGGGACCGCGGGGCGCCCTCTCCCGAGCGCCCGCTCTCCACCCCTCCTTCCCCGGGGGGGCTCTGGTTGGGTTCCCACACCCCTTCCCACAAAGACAGCGGGGCCCCTCTTCCGCCGCGCCTTACCTCAAACAGGGGGCCGATCTTGTTCTTCTCCAGGTACGCCTGGACCCGGGTTTGCTGATGAGACGCCATGGAGAGCCGCCGGGGCCGCCGAGAGTGCGGGAGGACCGCACGGCCGCGCGCCTCCTTCTCCCCCGACGCGGCCGGGACCCGGGCTGCAGAGATGGGCTGGGCGGCGCGGCCGGCTCGGCCCCGGGCGCGGGCGTGGGCGGCGGACCCGGAGCCGCGCGCGGCGCCGCCAACTCAGGCAACTCCGGGCGGAGGGCGGAACTCATTCATCGCGCCCGCCTCCTCGCGCCCACAGCCGCCGCGCTCCGAGGAGGAGTTGGGGGCTCCTTCCTCCTCGGGGTGCGGCAACAGGAGCGAAAAGCCGCCCAAAGCCGCGCGAGGGGCGCACGCGGGCGGGCCAGGGCCGCGGGGATCGAACTCGCCGCCGCCGTGTGCGCGAGCGCGCGCCCGAGTGTGCCCCTCTCCCGGGTTACGGGCACTAACGGCCCGGGCCTCCCCGGGGCTGCGCTCGCGCGGCCGGCCGCTCCCTAGCGACAGCGCCGCTTTAAAAGCCAATGGTGAAGGTGCTTCTTTGAAAGTGCACAGAAATCTGGCGCTTGTTGGCTCCTCCTCGGCAGCTACTAATGCAGTTCCGAAGAGACCGTCTGAGCCTGCCGCGACACCCTCCCTCCTGCTCCTGCCTACGCCAACTCGGGGGCCGGGAGGGGCGGAGGCGTGAGAAGGTGCGTGGGTCTACGCATTTGCCAGGAAAAGAAGTTGCCTGCCTTGAAATAATCTAGTTTGGCCTGGAGCAAGTGGACCGGCCAGTGCAGCGGAGAACCCAGCTGAAACTCTAAAGCGCAGACACCCCGAAGCTGGAAGCAGCCTTTCAGCGTTTGGGAGAAAAGAAAAAGCCAGCCAGCCTTCCCTTTCCAAGTTTGCCTTCCTAACCCACGCCTTGAATTACATCTGTATGCTATAGCTGCATGTCAGATACTACACTCTTCACTTAACGATGTTTCCTCTAGATACCTCGTGGGCTCGCAAATTTAGCCGATACCTTTCCTGTTGTGCAGGGATTTCCAGTAGAAGAGGTTTACAGATACACAGGCTTCTTCACAGAGCTGTCTTTCTTGTGAAATAAAACACTAAGGTCCCTACGACGGTTTCCCTGTCTCCAAACCATGACGTGCTGCCAAAATCAGAAGATTTATGTTAATAAATGGGAATGTTTAGAATGATGGAAATAGTTTTCCTTAAAGCAGAGTACACAGGGTTCTGGATTTTTGGAACTCATAATTTCTTTACTGGTGTCCATGCTTTTTCTTCTGTGTTTTAAAGTTATGAAAACATATAATAGTTAAGATAGGAATGAAATATTCCAGAAAATAATGTTAATTCCATTTGACAATTTATATGTAAGATGTCTGTCAGAGTAGCTGGTAGCTTAACCATTCCTGATAACCTGTAATGGATGTGATGTAGGGGGGAAACTGTCCAAGTAAATACTTCTAGTCAGACTCAGGTGATCTGCTCAGGAGGATTAAATTGAACAACAGCAGTGAGACGTCTAGGGTTGTTACATACAGGTTGTCTATTGTGGTTCAAAGGTATACTTATATGTTTTTAATATGTTCAGGAAAAATTAAATGTACGAAGTGAATACCAACATTGCTATTTGCTAATAGGTATGATGGAGAGTGGTAAAGAAGGCCATCTACGACCCAGCTAAAATACCTAGTTTCAGTGTTTGTGTGGTTTTTGTTTGTCTATTTGTTTGTTTGAGATACGGTCTCTCTCTGTTGCCCAGGTAAAGTGCAGTGGTGCCATCCTAGCTCACTGCAACCTCAAACTCCTGGGCTCCAGAGATTTTTCTGCCTCATCCTTCCTGGTAGCCGAGACTACAGACGAGGGTCCCACTTGTGGCTGCCACACCCAGCTAATTTTAATTTTATTTATTTTTATGTATTTGGTAATAGAAAGGGAGATTTGACTATGTTGCCCAGGCTGGCCTCAAGTGATCCTCGCACCTCAGCATCCTCAAGGCTAGGATGTGAGTCTTAACACTCAACAAAGCCTAGTATTTTTGATAGCACATACTACTAGAAAATCAGAATGCTACCTTACTGAAATTAAGAGACTTCATCCTCTAAAAGACTGGAGGAGAATGCTTCTTTAAATTAGGTAATTGACCATCGCCGTGCTCAGAGCATGGCACCTAGGATCTTGAATAGAAGAGACAAAGCTTTATGTGGCAAAATATGTATTAAAGAGAGAATCATAAAAACATGCATGCCTTTTGATGTATGTTGAACAGTGAATATCAAAAATCAGATGTTTAAAATGCAGGAAATATTCAAGGCCCACATCAAACAGCACCTCCTCCGCAAAGCATCCATTGGTTCTTTTCACTTATCCCCAAATCTGACTTAATTACCACTGTAAATATTTATTACACAGTTTGCCCATGGCACACATATTAGGATTGAGAATTCGGAGGTGAAAGGCTTTGTCTTTGTACTTCTGTGTTCAGTCTGGTTGAGACAATATATATGTATATAAATGGCATTTGAATGTGTTTTATATCTCTAAATATACATGGCCCTTTTAAATAGAGACATAAAACATGCTTTAAATGTACTGATAATGGAACAATTACTTGTGCCTGGGATCCTCTAGAAACACTTCCTAAAGGAGATGGTATTTGAGCAAAATGTTGAAGAAAAACTAAAATTTTAAAGTTTTCTAGATGGAATTGATATAGCGAGAATGGGGATAATGTTTCAGGCTTTGGCATTTAAAAAATAGCATGTGCAAAGGCCCAGGGGCATGCCACAGGCTGCTATTTAGAGAGGTATAGAGTGTTTATGGAGGATTATTATCGTGTGAAGTTAAAAATGTGTGCAGGGTTCAGCTCACTGGAAGTCTTAAATGCCTTGTTAAAGAACATAGACTTACACCTCAGGGACAATGAGAAGTCTCTATTGGGGTCACAAAATCCAAAACAGATGACGAGGGTCGGTGTCAGGACTGGGATGGGGGATGAAGAGGATGGGGTGTATTCAAGGCATAAATGAGGACTAATGTGTTGATTAGTTATATGTAGGATTAAGTCATAAGAGGAAATCAAATTTGATGCTCTGATTTTTGAAATGAAGAAGCTCAAGATACAATAACTTATTTGCTCAAGTCACCCAATGACTTGGTAGGGTTAGGTTTTAATTCAGGTTTTTCTAACCCTAAAGCTAAAAGTTAACCCTTTAACCCTATAACCTGAAAGTTAGTCTTGAGTTGAGTCTATACATAATAGCATTCCTTCTGGGGGAGAGCTATGTCTCATCTGGACCATAGCAAACACTTCACAAATTACAGTTAATTGAGTGAATTAAATTCTAGTAGATCGGACAGTGCCTTTGGCCTAGTGGGTAGGGCGCCGGTCCCATATATCGTGGGTGGTGGGATCAAACCTGACCCCGGCCAAACCGCAACAAAAAAATAGCCGGGCCTTGTGGCAGGTGCCTATAGTCCCAGCTACTCGGGAGGCTGAGGCAAGAGAATCGTCTAAGCCCAGGTGCTGGAGATTGCTGTGAGCTGTGATGCCACAGCACTCTACCAAGGGCAATAAAGCAAGACTCTGTCTCTATAAATAAATAAATAAATAAGTTCTAGTAGATCAATTCAATTCAGCTATGCCTGTGACTCATAGCATTTTTACTGTTGTGTTTCATTTAGTTAACCACATGTATATTTTGGTCCTTCTTTTAAACTGCAAACTCTCTAAAATCACGAACTGCATCTTAAAATTTTCTTATACTTAATAGCATGAAACATACTATATTTTCATATAGTACATTCTTCACAAACATCTTTAATTAAGATCCTGTTGCTGCATGTCTTAAGACCTTCTATGGTTTAGTCCCTTTAAGACTGGCTGAAAATTAACGGTTGTCTTGGATTGAATTTAACAACTTCCTTCTGCCCACATAATGTGGTACCTTTATCATCCTTTCCCTGTTTTGGGCTTGGGTATAGCAGGAAAAGGCAATTTTCAGTAAAACTGTTTTGACCTCATTGTGTTATAAGAGTCCCTGTCAGCATAATTTACAAATATACAGAATCCATTTATAGATTGTACTAAAGCCCTTGGCCACCACCATTTATAAAACACCTTGCACAGTTCCTAAAATAAATGATTTCTGGTGAGACTTGAGAAAACAAAGGTAAAGTCCAATTAACACAATTAGGTAAATATTAACAATGTAATCCCTTGAGATTAATGAAATACTGAATTCAAAGAGGAGACGGTCTTTTCTTTTTTTTCTTTTTTTGAGACAAAGTCTCAAGCTGTGGCCCTGGGTAGAGTGCTGTGGCATCACAGCTCACAGCAATCTCAAACTCTTGGGCTTAAGCGATTCTCTTGCCTCAGCCTTCCAAGTAACTGGGACTGCAGGCACCCACCACAAAGCCTGGCTACTTTTTGGTTGTAGTTGTCATTGTTGTTTGACAGGCCAGGGCTGGATTTGAACCTGCCACCTCTGACGTATGTGGCTGGTGCCCTAGCCGCTGAGCTACAGGCACCGATCCTCAAAGAGAAATTTTATACATGTTTCTTGAATTTAGTCTTCTAGCCCTGAAGCGTACTTATCCCCTTCCTGAATCTCTTTCACCCTGCCACTTTGTAACAAATAAGGACAAATGTCTTTCCATGAATCAGCACATCGGAGTCATCTGGTCATTAAAGGGGGGTGAACACAGATAGTTAATTTTCTTCATTTCTTCTTGAAATGCTTCTCACAACTAATGCTAATGAGTACAAATACAGCATTCGCTATGTACTAAGGACTGATCTAGCACTTTCTACATTGCCCTAACTCCATTAATCCTCAAAACAATGTCATGAAGTGGACGCTACTACTGTCCCCCATTTTTTCAGATGAGGAAACTGAAGTAGTTGGCAGGTAAGTAGCTTGCCCAAGGTCCTAGATACTAAACAGCAAGCATCTATCATTTGAACCCCAGTGGTGCATTAAATATCCAACACCCTGACTGCCAAGGTTCTGGGAGCACCACGTCCCTTTGCTTTAAATATGCTCTAACCAAAAGGCATTAGATGAACTTGACTGGAGAATATGCTGACATGGGAAAGGATGCAGCTTGGAGATGCCAGGGTAATTTTCTGGCTTCATACCAAATGAATACATTGTCTCATGTGACTTTGAAGAATGGCTAATCAGTCCCATTGGGACTAACTGATTCTAACTGTGCTGAAAACATCAACTTACTGGACCTACTAAATAGAGGACTCAGCTGATGCTGCCAGCTTGTGAAATCCTCCCAATCATCCTTCTCAGGTGACATTTCTATCTTTTTTAATTTCCATGTTTTGATACATATATGAGGTTTTAATATTTAATTTTTAATAAGTGAGATACATATAAGAAATCTAAAATAGTTCATGTTGATAAATTTCTATAACATGTTTATTCATATGAAGTCATGAATCATTAAAAGGAAATCTACCGCTATCAGACCATATAGATACATTTGATATTATCTATAAACGCCATTAACCCTGATAGGCTTTTTGCTTATAATTTCCAAAAAAACGTATCTTTATTTTTTATCCTAATAACTTAAGAATCTGTGTTAGAAAAAAACCTTAACCAATGAAAACTGTTACAGGGTACGGTGACATGATACTGAATTGATTGAAAGGAAAGAGAAAATAAGAGCAATTAAGCAAATAAATGATGATGTGGTAAGGCAAAACAGTTCTACTTGGTGTGCACCCTGGGGACTCAGGCGCTCTGCCCAGGACAAGACGCACTGTTGCTCTAGTCTAACTACCAAGAAATAAGCAACATGGGACCTATTTCTCAGATACGCATCTCTGTAAATGCCAGCTCATACTCACTCACGATGAAGCCCATCACACCAACCCTAACACTAAGAGTTCAAGGTACTTTTTAACAGAATTGTTAAAAAAGTAGAGCCAATCATTGCCTAGAAAAAATTTAAATTTAAAAAGTAAAATGAAAACATGATTTGGCTCTCTGCCAAAATACCCTGGATACTATAGGACTCAAGGTTATCAGCAAATTCTCTTCTTTCAAAGCACATGCTGGCCCATTCCCTGTGTATTCTCCAACCCTCGGCTGGTTTTGGTCCTGAGTGACAGAGACAGAATTTTGTGATGTCTAAGGATAAACTGACTTTTCACAAATATCAGAGAATCACACTAACCTATTTCATATGTTGATGATACTAACATAGGATGGAATGGTAAAATCCAGCAACTAAACTCACTAGTGTCTGGAAGGATTAGAAAACAAAAAATCCAATGACTAATTGAATTTTTTTTTTTTTTGAGACAGAGTCTCACTCTATCACCTGTGGTAGAGTGCTATGGCATCATAACTCACAGCAACCTCAAACTATTTTTATTTATTTATTTATTTTGACATAGAGCCTCAAGCTGTCACCCTGGATAGACTGCTGTGGCATCACAACTCACAGCAACCTCCAATTCCTGGGCTCAAGTGACTCTCCTGCCTCCGCCTCCCAAGTAGCTGGGACTACAGGAGCCCGCCACAACGCTCTGCCATTTTTTGGTTGCAGCCATCATTGTTGTTTGGCGGGCCCGGGCTGGATTCAAACCCGCCAGCTCAGGTGTACGTGGCTGGCGCCTTAGTCCGTTGAGCCACAGGCGCCAAGCCAACTAAATGAATTAAAGAAAGAATGAAAAAATAAAATACTGCCAATTCATCCGGTAACTCTGAGACCTATCCAATAATCGGATTCTCCATCATTTATGTTTAAATTCCCTTTTTGCATATAATAAAGTCTAATTTTGTTTAATAAAACAATCTTCTAAAGTATTTATGAAGTACTTAAGAATAGTGAGTACTTTGCACTGGGCAAAGGAGCATGGTGGCTCCTGCCTATAATCCCAGCACTCTGGGAGACCGAGGCAGGTGGATTGCCTGAGCTTAGGAGTTGAGACCAGCCTGAGCAAGAGCAAGACCCTGTCTCTAAACAAATAGCCTGGTGTTGTAGTGGACACCTATAGTCCCAGCTTCTTGGGAGGCTGAGGCAAAAGGATCATTTGAGGCCAGGAGTTTGAAGTTGCTGTGAGCTATGAGCCCATGGCGCTCTACCCAGGTGGGGGGAGAATATATATATATAGTGAGTATTTCAATAAAATTACAGCATTGATTTGCCTTTATGTTTTCTCTCTTCTTGAATTTGTCATTTTTCCTTCTCTAGTACTTTCTTTTTTCTGTCATTTTTTTTCTCTGAAGAGGAAAAAATATATAAATATTTAGTAAATATTATTCATCTTTCAGCCTGGGACTAAAACATTTGCACACAGTTGTCGGTGAAAACCAATTGAGTAGAATTGATACAAATGTGTTTTGCACAACCACTTTCTAAAACATATTCTAAGATCCCTTTGTCTATAAATGTCCTTGATACCCTAACCATAGGCACATTTTTGTATTAAATCATTGCCAACAAACACCACATTTCATATATCTTATGATAGTTATTCTTGACTCTGAACATATACTTATTCAATTTGCCAAAAATAGTAACAGAAGAAAAATGTGATAGAGTGAGACCCCATCTCAAAAAAACACAAGAATTGCCTTTACTTTTCTTCTCATTATCTTTAATAAAATGACATTATATCAAAGACTTGTCTTTAATAAAGCAACGCCAGTCAGGATATTTCAGAATTCCAACAAGGAACAAGGAAAGTTGGACAATCTTCCCTGTCACTGATCATTTCAAACCAGTGTCTCTCCAGTGAGAAATTAAAATTAGTCAGCAATAGCATGTTGGCACCTCGTGAAATAAAATGTGCAAGACTACATTCTTCCCAAATGTGTTCTCTGCTTCCCAGAATAAATAGTCTGTCTGTGTATTTGTACTGTACTGGTGCTGAAACCTACACATTTAAGTGCCCTTTGACATTTTTATCTCCCTTGGAGTGTAATTTTCTCAAAGGCAGTTAAACTGGCTTATGTGTCCAACCTGAAATTGAATTATGGGTCAACTACTTGCCAACACCTATGTGGCCTGTGGTCGTCCATCATTACCACGCTGCATTTTACCAGACGGGAAAACTGAGGTCAACAGCTATTCAGTCACACACCAGGCTAGTGGGTGGAGAAGGCAAAATTTAAATCCAAGTGTGGCTGATTCCAAAGCATGTCTTCTTTGATTTTATTGCACAAGCCCAATTTCATGACACTTGTTAAAAATAGGCTGACTGACCACATTGGAGCCCAAACTGGACTGAGGGTGCCTGAGGCAAATTCTCATGGCTCCAGCTTGTGTCATCACCCCTCAAGAGCCCCAGGTCTGCCTTATAGTGGAGCACCAGGAGATGAAACTTCTTTTGGACACTGGAGCTACCTTTTCTGTACTTCTCTCTAACCTTGGTCTTTTATATCCCAAATCCATAACTATACAGGGGGTGTCTGGAAAGCAGGTTACCAAATTTTTCTCCCAGCCTTTAAGCTGCAATTGGGGTGGCTTGCTATTCTCTCATGACTCCCTAATCATGCCTGAAAGTCCTGCTCCCCTTTTGGGGAGGGACATACTAACTAAAACAGGAACTTTTCCCTCCTGGAAATCTAGTCATGATCAAAACTCTTCCCTCTAATTCACCTTCCCTAACCCCACCTTGGGAAGTCCCCTTTCCTGTTATCTTGTCTTCTTCTACAGCTGTTAAAGTTATAGGAGTAGATTCCTGCATACATCATTCACAAGTAAAATCCTGGAACCCTCCATCTGCTACAGAGGCAGACAATGAAGACAGACAACCACAGATCACCTACACTTAAATGTCATCAAGCCACATGCAATAAAGATGGTCCAGTCCATGAACCCCTGTATCACTCTCCCTCCGGAGAAACCCTGACTGCTCCCTTCTATCATTGCCCGATTCAGCAGGAAGCAGTTAGATTGAGTCTTTGCCCCTTTTCCCTAACAGCAGTTAGAGTTTCGACTTGGAGAGGGAGAATTGATGCAGGACATTTGGCGCCCTGGCCAGCTCAGTGGAGTTGGCGGACCTGCCGCCTCCCCCTTGGCGGTGTCTGTGCTGAGGCAGCCAGCTGATGACAGGCAAGGAGGGGGACCTCCAACCCACACCGGAGGCTCCAATAGCCAAAAAGGCTGGACAACTGCCAAGAAGACACCTGTGCCTTGGTGTCTCCTTCACTTTACACTTAGGACTAAATGTGGAACCCCCATTTCCTATGCCTAGGTCAATTTCATGTGAATTTCCTAGGCCTCAATTCCATGAATGGACTGTATCCATTCATTGATACATTCATTCAC
>CAUYRH010027464.1:0-40626 GCA_963574655.1 Perodicticus potto | reverse complement strand
GGAGGAGACGGGGAAAGACCGGGAGAGGAACGGAGAGAGCTTCTCTCTCCCTACTTGAAATCTCTCCCACTACCAGGAGCTTTGGTGTTTTCTGTATTCTTTTCTGTAAATCAATTCTGTCTTACCACGGAGGGGTGGGGGGGAAAATAATGTAATGAGGAATAATAAAATACATATATTTTAAAAAAAAAAAGAAAAAAAGAAAAAGTAATCTCTGCAGTCACCTTGGAAATGAATGACTGCGACCCATGTCTGGGTGTGATGCACATTCATTCTTGTACACATGGAGATGCTGGCTTAACGCACCTATACCACAAATCTTCACTGATGCTTCAGAGGGGAAGGAGCCTTTCTGCTGTCTTCTCCGTTCAGTAGGTTTCTTAACAAATCCAAAGTCTTCTTCTGGGTTCCTATGTTAAGTATCCCCAGTGTTTGTTTCCCCTTTTCCGGCTACCCTCCATCCCCCTAATAACCTCACTACACACCCATCTCTTGAGCCAGACTGGTTTCCTTGCTGTCCTCGGGTCCTTTCTTCTATGTATCTACTAACTTTTGACCCTCCTCTCACTTGGAATGGCCTTCCTTCTGTCTGCAGAAATCTATCTACTCACCCTTCAAGGCCCCATGAGTCCACGTCTTCCTACATGAATCACCAATTCCTTCTCTCCACAATTACAGCCATTAACATCCTGATGCACAATTTCTCACTTCATTATATCCTTGACTTTGCACTTAACACTAACTGTGTGTCCATTAACTTAAGCTCTAAATATCAATAAGTAATAAAACTTGTCTTTAGTTTCCTTTGGAAGATTCCAGAGCTCCCAAACATGTCAGAGGCCTGGTGCCTTAGCCACTCTGGATCATGTCTTAAGTGTGTGTTTTTGCTGCCACTAGACTTCACTGGGCACAGAGGTTAGAAGCACAGGTTTTGGAATCAGACAAACTTGTGAGTGAAACTCAGCTCCACCACATACATGCATGCTTAGTGACTTTGGGACTCACCACATACATGCATGCTTAGTGACTTTTGGCCTCACGGCCACCGTCTCTGCTCTATAAACTGAGACTAATCATTTATACTTCAGATTCATTAGACATATTAAAACCCATGTAAGGCAATCAGCAGAATTTAAAAAAATAAAAATTATGATTATTTTTATCTCTTGGGAATTAAGCAAGGAGACACACAGGACCCTTATGCAAACCAGAATGGATGTCTTTCACACCGGCCAAGGGTGGAAATAACCAGCAATGCTAAACATCAACAGCTAGATTAAGGGTTTAGAATGTCTTGCGTCTCTCGACGTGACTGTCCCTGCAGCTCTGGGGGAGGACTCATAGTGCATCAAAATAACAGATGACATAAGGAGAGGAACTTGTGCGAGTCATCTAACAATATTTGGTGTCCCCGAGGAAGCTGAGGAACCCAGCCCTGGCATGACTTCTCCAAGAGCAGTGTGTGAGTAAATGAAACCTTAGCTGGGCCCCATCCTCCCAGCCAAACGCTTCCTTTGGGTTGAACTTGATGACTGCTCTGAAAACTGCCTGCAAGGTACAAGAGCCCCAAGGGCAGAAACATGTCCTTTCCTGGGCATAAACAGCAGGGGACTGACTCCAGCAAAAAGCAAGCTAGTCCTCCTACCTGGACATCTCCTGCCTCGCCTGTGGCTTTGACCATTCTTTACTTACCACTTTTGTTTTACCATCACTGGGACTTTTCTGTTGCGCATTATTGAGGATCATGAATTCATTAACAAAATGATGTACATACACCATTTGGACATGTTCTTTCTGCACCATACCATCAAAACTCATGTAATTTATTTAAAAAATAAATAAATAACAATTGTTTTAAAAAGAAGATTTTTTTCTGGCATCATCTTCTTTTCTCTGCACATTAAAAAAAAATTCTTCTTCACATTCCCATTTTCCCAGGACATACCCTTTGCTATAGCATGGCTGTCCCAGGACGTATACCTCTAAATCACAGCTTACTCATGTTATATCTCCCAACTCCACTACCCTTCTTCTGCCTGTGTAAAATCTCCAAGCAGAGCAGAAAGAGAGGAGAGGCTCTATGAGTCATAAGAAGTCTCAAGACAGTTTGAGAGATTTTTGTCTCTAATAAAGTTGGGCTAACACATCTAGCTTCATCTTCAGGAAAGAAATTTCAAGGTGAGCAATGAAAAGACAAGGGAAAATTTATTCTTTTAAAATAGAACCGAGGTGAGTTATTCTAGATGACTCCATTAATGAGTGAATGTATTTTCAGCCAAAACATAAAGCAGATTTCTTCTCTTTTAGACATTACCCACAACTGAGGTTCTGGAAGACATAAGGTAATCTTTAAGCAGTTCACCGAGAGATACAAAGTCAGATGTACAATTATAAATAAGTTTGGTGGTATATGGCTATTCTGATGAACAAATGTTTTTATAGGCATGGAAAGAGGGAGACCGGTTCATTGATGAAATCTCCAGGGCATGGAAAGCCTACAATTGAAATGTTTTAATCCCTGGCACACAAAACTGTGGCTAATTCAAAAATTCACAGAGATCCCAGGCAGGTGCATTCTTTGGGAAGTATGTGTCACCTGATCTTTGAGCTCAGGGTGGTGATAATTTCAGAGGGCTCCTATTTGCCACTGAGGCAAAGTCCTAATAGTTTAACCTCTATAGATTTCCTGGTGTATGAAAGAAGTTTCAGGGTCTTCCATGTCACTTTGCTCCACTGGAGCTGCAGACTTCTAAGTCTTTATAGTAGAAATATCATTCTTTATAATGAGTATTAAAATAAACTCTAGATCACATTTTCATGTAGAAATTCTGATGTCACAAAGGGAAGGTTAGCAATGTCTGGTCAGATAATTTTGAGACCAGCAGAACCTATTAAAAATTATAGTCAAGCCATTAAAATTATGCCTTACATCCCATATACTATAAACGATGTAAATCTTTGTACTTTACAATTAATTATTCATTCGAGAGTCCCCAATTCATTATTGTCATTTTTAAAGAAACCACCTCTTTTTTTCTTTCACCCCAAGAGAAATCTGATTGCAATTGGAACCCACATGGAAGGTCTGATGCCCTGGCAACTAATTGGATCCTCTTAAAGGTTGAATTTTATGTCTGACCTATTTAGAGATCTGAAAAGCTTCTCCTCAAAAAGGAGGCATCTCAGATCTTAATTTTTAAGTGTCAAGTATTGCTTCAGCCAAGGTTAAATCAGCTTATAGTTTGGAGCTACACTCAACACGACTCTTAGAGAAGATTTTCCTTTTAAGCTTCAACGTAATTCATGCACTATTATTTCTAAAGCCTTATCTAATACCTTATAGTTCATATACAAATCAAAGAATATATTTAGGTCAAGTTGCACTTTAGGTGACATCTAGAAATAGTCCATATATTGAATATAAAGGTTTAGAATGGTATTTATTAGACTATATTAATCTCCTGAGAATTGCTATAATTTCTCCCCCAGTCATGGGTAGGCAAAGTACCATTCACAGACAAAATCAAGCCTCTGTTTTGTTTTTGAACATAAAGTTTTTACTAAAACACACCCATGAGCATTTATTGCTTATTTATTTGTTTGTTTGTTTGTTTCCAGAGACAGGGTTTCACTCTGGTGGTCTGGTCTCCAAGCTGACCTCCTGTCTTGGCCTCCCAAAGTGCTGGGATTACAGGCATGAGCCACTATGCCTGGCCCATCTGTTTACATATTGCCTATGGCTGCTTTCCTGTGACAAAGGCAGAGTAAGCTGAGTGGCTGGGACAGAGACTGCGGGACCCACAAAGGTGAAAATATATTCCTTTTTTTTTTTCTTTGCAGTTTTTGGCTGGGGCCGGGTTTGAACCCGCCACCCCCAGTATATGGGGCCAGCACCCTACTCCTTGAGCTGCAGGCACCGCTCAAGGTGAAAATTCTACCTGGTCTTTTACAGAAAAAAAAAAATTGACAATAAGCCATCCACAGAAAGACAAATACTGCATATTTTCTCTTCATGTGTAGAAGCTAAAAGGGCTGATCTCCTAAAAGTAGAGAGCAGAGGCTGGGAAGGGTGGTGGGGTGAGTGGTTAGCCAGAGATCAGTTAGCATATACAAAACTACCATCGGATAGGAGAAGTTCTAGCATCCTATAGTACTGTAGGGTGATTATAATAAGCAATAATTTATTGTATCTTTTTAAATAGGTAGAAGAGTGGATTTTTAATGTTCCCAACCCAAAGAAATGATAAATATTTGAGGTGGGAACCTATGCTAATTACCCTGATTTGAACATTACCTATTGTATACATGTATCAGAATATCACACTGTAGCCCATGAATATACAAAACTATTATGGGTCAATGAAAAATTGTTTTTAAAAGTTTGCCAACTCCTGATTTATGGTTGGAGGAATTGACCAATATAAATCTCACAAAATGGAATCTCTTCTAACCAGTATATTGTTTGATGTTAAACGCATGGTGGGAAAAAGTTTTCAGGTACGATAGAAAGTTATACCTATCAACTGAGTTGTTGGTCAGTTTCATTCTATAGCTTCCCTGAATTTGGATTTAACTGCAACCAAACCCTATATACGTTCCTTTGCCAGAGACACAGAGAACAAGGTAACCCTCTCGAGGGTCAGTGATTGTGTACATTTGCTCTAAGAAGCAGCTCTATCACCAAGTGATCACACTATAAATATTGCTCTCTCCAGCAACACGATACTGTCTGTCTCCTTTTGAGGGCTAGAAAGTCTTCCATACTTTCTTCGGTTTCACCTTTACAGAATGACCACATTTAAATTGCTCTTTATGGGGAAAGACCTTTTTGTTCTAGCAGAAAAATTGTGTAAGAAAGTTTCTGGTAGAACAATCCCTAAGGTTGTGTCTTCAGATTGTCTTTTGAACCTGCCTCTTAAATTAAAGTGAAATAAACTCATCCTCGTATAATTTGGTTCTGTGGAGCTAGATATGTTCAGGGACTCAGTACAATTAACTGAATTAAAAATTTGGATGCCTCCAAGAAATCATTGGTCAGTCAAAAGAATAGGTATTTAATAAACACTTACCTAACTGTTCCTACTGGACAGGACCAATAGCATATCTACAAGTGCAAAGAGAGCACTCAAAAGACGAGTGATGGAAGAGTAATCAGAGTCTCGTTGGGGCCAATGAAGATTAGTCTTTAAAGGAAGTTAAATTCATGGACTCAGAGGCAGACAGGAGATGCTTCTAAGCTCCCAGGAAAGCTTACTGCAAGGGGCAGAAGTGCAAATGAAGAAGTTGGATGCTCAGGGTTAACACTCACAGAGTTGGCAGAACACATCAGCATTTGCCAGCAAGGCCACTGGGCAGTAGGGAAAAGCATGATTAAATGGTCAACACCTGAATGCAACGCAGAGGACTTTGAGTTTGACCTGACAGACAGTAAGACATGCCTGTGGTTCCTCCATGAGAAATGTCTCGGTAAAATAGTGTTTACCAAATATTATTCCAGCATTTAGAACAGAAAAACCAACGGAGTTATAACAGAAAATCTTTCACAAAGAAAAAAAAAATGAAAAAGAAAAGAGCTCAAAGCCCTTTACAGCATTTTTCTATTAATTCATAATATCAAAGACTTCCCTACTGGCCTGGTTGGTGTCTATATTATAAAAGGAGGCGGGGGGGTGAGGGTCTCACAATCAAGAACTCTCTGTTGTTTCTGAGTTGCTAACTAGGGCACCAGCAAAATAACTATGTTACTCTCATTCACCTTGTTCATTTCACAGCTGATCTTAATGTCTGATTTTTGCTTTTCTTTTAAATGCATCACAGTAGCTATTTCCCCAAACAGACAATTCCATACAGTATAACTGGACAGACAGAAGAAACAAAGTAATCTATTCATCCAGGGAAATTGGAGGAGGGAGGGAGAGATAAAAGATGGAATGTCACCATAGCCTTGACTTCTCATAAAAGATACAGTTGAATTTTAAATTACATATCCACTGCCCATGCATTACGTAGCTTCTCAGACCTAAACAAATCTCATTGCTAAACTACACTGGCCTAGTTCCTTTGTTATATTTTATTGCTGTGTGTATGTGTATTTTTCTGTACTGAAAGCAGAGACTTGGAACCAGCCTGATAAAAGCCAGTCCTATATTTCATATGGCAGGAGAAGGAGCACAGTAAATATAAACACAGCAGAGCACTTCCCTTTGTTGACAACCTTATTGTTTTCCCTTAATGCATTGTTTAGAAAAGCAATTACGTGTCATTTCCCATTATCTTATACACAAAACCAATACCATACAGCCGTTGCTTTTCTTTCCAACAACTGATCATGAAGAATATAGAGGATTTGTGTGCTGGTGAAACATGTCAAGACTGACAGCTCAGCGCCCAAGAGCCCGGTGGAAGCACAGAACAGGTGCATGGCCAGGCAGCTGGGGTGAGATCTCCCTTCCACTTTCCCATTTTTGCTTTCTCGGCTTCCCTCCCTTCAAGTGCTCCCCTCTGGACGGGGAGAGAGCGCAGCTTAGGCAGAACCTCCCTTTTCAGACTATTTTCCTCTGCCAGAGAAGACTGGCTCCCTCTCAAGACAGCAAGCATCTGACCACTGCAAATAGCAGTGAGAGTGTCAACTTGTTTTATTCACATCCCTCACTAGGGAATCAGAAAGCCAAAGACGGCACTGGTGATTTCCCTGGTTTTATGGATCTTGACCTCTCCCCCCAACCCCCAGGCCAGCAACACATTTTTGGTTCATGTGTTCACAGTGTCCTGGCATCTGCAGTGTGGGAAACCTGAACTGAGAGCCAATAGCCCCACAGCTTCTCCCTATTAAAATGTGCAATTGGATTTCACATGTGTGTTTCAAACACCATTCAAGGCATGATTTACAGGCTACTGTCTCATCCCACAGCTGTTTTTCCATCCTCTAGACTTAGCTGTTTCTAGGAATCCACCATCCAGCTCCCAGCAAATAGTCTCCCTACTTTGGACCTCCTCAGTTATTTGGGGCTGCGCAAAACTATGCGAGGACTATAGTAAAGATTCAACAAAATACTTACTGAATGAACAAAGAATTACGTATTCTTTCCACATCATTATTCGTTCATGGGAACAGCCTTCTGTTTACTCCACCTTAATACTCAACATTCTTGTCATCAAATTAATCACTGCTGATGCATTGATACAGGTTAAGCACATTAAAAACACCATAGGACCGGTGACTTTTGTGTGGGCCTCACTAAATTATTACTGCTCGGAGCCTTAACAATTACCCTCTTAAGAAGAAAAAAAAAGAATCACTTTTACCTTCTGCAAACTATTTTCTTGTGGCTAAACAAAGACAATCTGTGCTACCCAGAGAGCAACTCAACATTACTTCGTCCTGATTCTGTGACACCCACCTCCCCCACCATCCAGCTTCTGAGAATCTGGAATCACTCCTCAGGAAGGTTAGGCCTCAGGCTTGGGGTTGCGTTTAGCTCAGATGAAGCACTTATAATATCCCCTAAACATTTGATTTTAAGTTTTGGTAGGGCCAGAGCAGTACTGTATCCACTTTTGATTCTTCTGTGCACAGGAAAGCTCTGGGCACAGAGCACAGGCATCAAAAGGTGACTGAACTCAACTCTTCCTAGCCTAGGCCAAGGAAGACCATCCTTGCAGGGGGTGGCCCAGACTCTAGGCCTTAGAGGATTCCTCTGTCCTTTGACTGAGACTCATCTTTTAAGCGAGAAGGACAAAGGAAAAAGAAAGTATGGCATCGAGACAACTGGGAATGGCATTGGGATGGATCCGGTTCACCCAAATGAGTCCATGAGTGTAGCTTTCCTATTTCAGATGAAAGCAATTAATGAAAAGTCATTAGGCCAGGCTCAGTGGCTCCTGCCTGAAATCCTAGCACTCTGGGAGGCCGAGGAGGGTGGATTACTTGAGCTAGGAAGTTCAAGACCAGCCTGAGCAAGAGTGAGACCCCATCTCTACTAAAAATAGAAAAAACTGGCCAGGCATTTTCGGACTATAGGCAGGCGACTATAATCCCAGCTACCAGGTGGTTGAGGCAAGAGGATTGCTGAGCCCAAGAGTTTGAGGTTGCCGTGAGCTATGATAACACCACAGCCCTCTACCCAGGGCAATAGAATGAGACTCTGTCTCCAAAAAAGGTCACATTAAATAAAGATCTTCGATTTGGGTCAAATTAAATTTTCCCTCTGGTTACAGTATACCAATCTTTTCCAGTGAACAGAATATCTCAAGGTGGAAAAGGGTCATTTTTTTTACCTTTCCATAGGCACTAGATTTGAGATTCTAAGTATTCCTAGAAGAAAATAAAAACGTCAAGCTAACAGCACAGGCTTCCTCTAACACGTAAAACTACCACACAGCTGTTGAGATCAAGATTGTGTGCTCACTTCATGACAAGTCATGGCCATCAGAACAAGCCCTTTGTCCACAGAAGTCCTTTAAGACAGGCAGACCAGTAAGGGGTTACAGTGTTTAACATGGTGTTTAATGATTTGCAGAGGGAAAGCCACCAAGCTCTACAAATTGAAAGGTTCTTCTTGGGACTTACCTTTTTTCTTTCTTTCTTTTTTTGAGACAGAGTCTCATTATGTTGCCCTTGGTAGAGTGCCATGGCATCACAGCTCAACAGCAACCTCCAATTCTTGGGCTTAAGCAATTCTCTTGCCTCAGTGTCCCAAGTCATAGCTGTCATTGTTGTTTAGCAGGCCCGGGCTGGGTTGGAACCCACCAGCTCCGGTGTACGTGGCCAGTGCCTTAACCACTGTGCTACAGACGCCGAGCCAGGACTTACCTCTTCATTTCCTCCAACAGGTGTCTGCTCACAGACCTCATGAATAAAGACTACTCACTCACTTTTTTGATAATCTGAGAATTAGACCATGTTGACCAGCTGGACCATCAGATCTTCAGGTTACCCAAAGAGTCTCTTGTTTTACACCCGGACATTAAAAATAACCAAAATTCATCCTCGTAAATGGTCCAAAAGCCCAGAATTGTAACCAGTGGATAGAAAGCATAGGAAGACAGTGACCATGCAGTGAACACCTACTATGTGTCAGATGCTGCAGGCATTTCGGACGTGTGCCTTTTCTCATTCATCTCTCTAGACAATGAGGTGATGCAGAGATCATTATCTAATTTTGCAGGTGGATATAGGAAGATAAGACTACCCAAGGAAACATGACTCTCATTGAGAGAAGCGAGATTTAAATCCAGGCTTTTGTTTCACTTAAAGCTCCTACTAAGACTTTAAGAATGACCTTGAGAGACAGTCCTTCCCTGACCTGGGAAATACACAAGCCAGAGGCAGTTAACTGGCAGAAGGTTCAAGCATTAAAGGAAGTTGGAACACAGCAGTTCTACATCTCTGAGAATCCACAGACTTCCTCCACCCAGACTGTGTGCATCTGATTCTGCAGTCGTCCCAGGTGAGCTGAGTAATCAAGACAGGTGTGCTGCTTGTTCTGCTCGCAATGAACAACTCTCCCTTTGCTCACTATGCCAGGTCTGCTCTCTCCTTCTGTCCCCTACAGCTCTGGTTATGCTGTCGGGGAGCACACCCTCTCCATGGCTTCCAGTATTTCTTCTGATGTTCCATCACTGGGCAGTTAGACTCTCCTCCTAATTAAAACTTCCGCATCCTTCAGCTATAAGAAATCCCTATGTCTCCTGTAGCCCAGTCGGACACGCTTACCCACTCTCTCACTGTTTCCATCCCTACTTTGAAATTTTGTGTTGTAAACTTACACACATATCAGTCAGCCCAAGCACTTCATAACACATATATACGGGAGTGCCAAAAAAGTGTACACACATTTTGAGAGATCTTGTTGGAAGCAAAACTGATCATTCCCCCAAAGGGCACAAATTACAGGTAAAATAGATGTGCAAGCATGTCTAGGCACACTCGACCAGTAACAGTACTCTCCATTCAACTTTGAAAAGTAATACACAGATCACAGCGCTGAAAATGTGTATACATGTTTTTGGCACCCACTGAATAAGTGTTAGAACAAGGCAGGATATAAATAAAAACCATCAAAGACACCTGCCCGGTACTCCATTTGCTTTCCTACCTGAAACCACAGGGGAAAGACTCGACAGCAGTCCCTCCCATATAACAAGCTCTTTCCAGAAACAAGCCCCCATGAGCACCAACTGCTGCTTTCATTGTGGGACCACACAGGTGCACAGGGAGCGCCTCTCCCCGTCCCTCTTCAATTCCTACACAGGAATTGAACCTTTCCCATTTCTTCCTTCACTTGACCCGTCATGTTTTCACCTAAGATTTTCTCTGAAGAGAATGACTGGCAAGGAATCCCGGCCCACCTCAACCCTGAGCGGATAACTCTGGCTCAGAGCCCACTTTTACCATTGGAGTCTTCCACGTCTTCGGCTGGGGTAGCTTTTTGGGAGGAGTGGTGGGCGTGGGAGGAGAGCAGACTGACGATCCGGGGTCTGGGGAGGGTCAGGGCTTTGCCGTGGACCTTGAGGGAGTGTTCCTTCAACTGGCTGATTGTCATGGTGGAAAACGTGCACCAGGAGCACTTGTAGGTGTGTTCACCTAGGAGATGGCGGCCAGGGGCAGGGCAGGAGAGAGAGGGGAGAAGGGTATGTGGCGGGTGGAGAACAAAATAACACAGTTAATTCACGCTAGAGAAGTGCTTCTCAAGCTCCAGGAATGGTCCCTCACAGGCCAACTCCCTGCCCACTCCCCCATGCACCATGCTATTGTGAGATCGAAACTCTTCCACAAGCTCCAGAATCAAGTGAGATGCCCCCTTTCCACTTCATGCTCTGCTTACAGGGTGAGACTAAGAGTCCATCCCCAAGGAGAGTGAAGCCCACCTGTGTATGATCCTTCCTTCAGAGAGATTCCCTAAGCCCTATTTCTCCTTCTCTGCCCTAGAAATGAGCATGGTGGGTTTCATTCCAGGTTGGCTTCTTATTAACCAAAGAAAATAATATGCTTGAATTCTCATTCCAAAGACCTACCAGTGTCTTCTCAAGTACAAAGTCACTCAGCACAAGCTCTGTTGTATGATTCTCATTCTCTATTTCCTTGCTAACTACACCTACCTCCTTGTCCCACATATCTTCTGGCTTTCATATCTCCCTCCCCCATATATACACACATACATATAAAATGTGTGTGTGTGTATATATACATATATATATATGATTTGGGGGGGACCAGTTCACAAACCTCAATATAAAACTCCATTTCCCTATCTAGTCAATAGTGCAGAAATGAGTAAAAGTAAGGCATTTCTCTAACGAAGGGAGTTGCATTTGTAAACATGGGAGACGATAAGTGTGTATGTATATCTCCAATATTCTTTAATAAAGAGCACATCTAAGTAAAAATAACTGCTTTTCTTTTAATTAATTTTATGCCACTGAAGTACAACACAAATCGCCATGACCAAATTAAGGTAGAGTGTGATTTACCTTTGCCATAGCCAGCTTCTAAATGAATTACAGTGAAAGAAGTAAAGTGTGAAATGGGCATGCTTCTGTTCTTGGACAGATAATTACTGGTGTGATTAATTCAGAAAGAAATTCTGCCTTTCATAAGCAATAGACTTAGAAATGCTCATGCCTCCAATCCAGTACTTGCACTTCTGAGTCTCTATGAAGGAAACATCCTTTAATATATAGAAAACTTTACCTAGAAATGTGCATTATTTAAGCTTGAAAAAGGTATGAAAGATTCTAGGTTTCCAACCACAAGGAGACGATTAAGTAAATGTGGCATATCCTGATGAACTATTATTCCATTAAAATCAATACTTGAATTTTCCTCAATGTTGCAATAACAGAAAATAAAGATAGAAAGGCCAAATGCATTTTAGATGATAATTACAAGTGTTAAAAATAATCATTGGGAAAATGATTGAAAGGAAATGTATCAACTGTTAACCACAGTGATCTTTAGATAGTAAGATTATGGATGTTTGACTACATTTCTTCTATAATGAACATGCATTTTTTAAAAAAAATTATTTTTAAAGGAGAAATTTAAAAAGCAGAGAAGAAAAAGAAAGAAGAAGAAAAGGAAGAATTCCCAGGATTTTGAGGAATAAAAGTTTTATAGAGCACTGAAAATGGACAGAGCTGGTGGTCTACAGATTAATATTAAGAGAAACAGGAATCGGGAGGAAAACCTCTGCCCCTTGATTTCAACCAGCTGAGACTGTTACTTTCCTGCCACCATGAAAATCACTAAATGGTTTCACATGTGAAGTGAGCGCAGTGTCCAAGTTCTGCAGTTAAGCCTCCTTTTCCCCACTGCTGACCCAGGAGCCTGCATTTCCAAGGAAGTCTTCACGAGAACTGTAGAAAACCATATGCCGCCACAGCACAAGGCAGAACCCAAGTTTAAAGAAGTCAGAGGACTCAAACAAGACCGCAAGTTGATCCCTCTTTTGGAACTAGACAATAATGCTGGTCAGTGAACAAGGGCATTTACTAACACATATAATATCATATGTAACACTACTGTACTCCTTACTCTATTTTTCAATTTTGTAATGACAGCTCAGTTGCATGAATCTTGCTGAGTAGCTGTGAGTTGCACAGCCTGAAAGAATTCAATCCAGATCATTTGGTTAGTCCATACTATGTTTAACCCTTTAAAATAAAAATCAAAGAATCCACTTAGACGAGTCAAGAATTTTTTAGAAAATGTATTGCTTTCTCCAAGCCAAGCCCCTCTCAATGGCTAGCAGCCATGTCACCGAGACCGAGGTTCCAAAGTGTGTCAGAAACTGGATTGCATTGCACTCTTACTGGGTGCGCTCTTTCCAGCCAGCACGCACAGCGAGGCCAATCTCCTCGGTCATCTCCAAGAACAGACACTTTAGCTTAGTGCCCTGGAGTCAGTGTGCAGGCTCTGACACTCTTTCAAAGTCCTTCCCACGGGCCGAATCATCTACCCAGCTCTCACTGGTAAAAGTGCTTTTGACAAGGCTGAGGCCTGTGGGAGAAACTCACACACAACCAGGATGCCATCCTGGCTGAATAATTTACAACGTACACAAGTTAGAAATGAGTGGTTTGAACTCTGAAGCCATCTACTCCACAGACTTTAGTGTAAGTTTCTTGAACACAGAAAAATACTAAAAGAGAAAGGCCTCTATGGCTACTTACCCTGTCCCAACCCTGACCCCTATGGAGCCTGTGGCAGCTGGGAGGCTTGGGGAATTTTATTGAATTAATTCAGTTCAACAGGACCTGACACTTAGGAGATAGTAAAGAGACATGGTCCTGTTTGCCCAGGGCATGCAGAGATGGAAAAAGTGAAGGATCCAGGTTCTAGACAGTTTTTAACTCACTGTTCAGAATGTTGCCAGGTGTTACACAATGTACAAGGGACATTACATAATGCCTCCCCTTTAGGACTGTCACAAGGACTGAAAGACGAGAATTTAACATGCTGTGTGCAGAATCTGGTAGTTAAGAAAGTTCATGATATACCAAATGTTAACAACGGCAGTCTTTAGATAGCAAGATTATGGATGACCTACTCTATTTCTTCTCTTATTTCCACATTTTCTATAACAACGAAATGGGATGACTAAGTGATGGAGACCAGTGCAGCTTCTGTACATTCATGACCCAACGCCATTTTCTTTCTGGTCTACAGAACTGGAGCTAAGGACATCCCTTGAGAAATCTCACTCATCAGGAGTTCTCTCTGTCCCTTCAAACTTCCTTAAGATGACAAACTTAGTAGATATAATTATTTTCCTCAATGCCACATGACAGGGTCAGAAATTCAGAAATTTCTTTTAAGAAATAAAATAGTCTAATTCTAACCTTTTAGGAGCTTGAATCAACCATATTATGGGTGACATAAGTTTTGAAGTATTTTGTCTTTAAGTGATTTTCTTTAATATTTTTTTCTTTAATTTTCTTTCATAGATAAAAACAAACCGAACATGCAACTTGCTTAAGAATAACTTATTAATGAATCCTATGTATTCAATTTTGATAGAAGGTCAATTATTGTCCTAGTACACAGTAGGGGGTGGGGGAAGGGGAGAGCAGAGAGAGACAGAAGGAGGCAGGGGGTGGGGAAAGAAGAACAGAGAGAGGAAAGGAGGGAGGGGTGGGATCTCGGTGTGTGACACACCTTTTGGGGGCAAGACACAATTGTAAGAGGGACTTTACCTAACAAATGCAATCAGTGTAACCTGGTTTCTTGTACCCTCAATGAATCCCCCCAAATAAATAAATAAATAAATATAAATAAAATCAGATATTGAGTCTGCAAAAAATAAATAAAAAGAATAACTTATTAAGTGTGGGGCAAGAGACTTAAAATTTCATTCAGTAAAGACCATCAGAATTCAAACTCAGACAGTGCTCAAGAAAGTTTTCATCACAAACGCCAACTCACCAGCGTGAGCTTTGAGTATATGCGTTTTCAGCCGGCTGTTATAGGAGGACTTGAAGGAGCAGAGCTTGCATCGGAATGGTTTATGGTGTCCGTGGTGGGTTTGCATGTGGCGATCCAAACTTGATGTAGAAGAAAAAAAAAAGAAATGACAGGATTAAACACTTCTACATTTTTCTCATTGCCCTTTTCTAGGAATCCCACTTCTAAAATATGCTAAGTCTTTTTCTTTACTTTCTAGTCATGGTGCTTACCAAATTAATTAATTGATTAATTGGCAAGAGCTTTTGGACCTACTCTAAGAAGAAAGGAAACTAATGGATGCAATCTTTTTGGACTAAAAGACACGGCAATGGTAATAACAGGTAACAGTAGACCGTTATTTTCCCCTCTCTGACCACTGATAATTGGAAGAATGGATCCAAAAAGAGAAGGCAGAAGACAGGCAAATTCAAGGTTTCTGCCAAGACCATGAAAGTGACTAGCAATGTGTCTTCTAATTTATTCAAAAAAACAAACAAACAAAAACAAAACTGGGGATTAGAGAAATTTGGCATTTGAAAAGGGCTAACTTCTTTTTAAATTTTAACTCTGCTTTCATCATGAGCACTAGAGTAGGGAAGGGAGGTTTCGAAGCACTTGACTTCCTGCCACGTGCCAGCTTCTATGTCAACAGAGGCACATGCTCACAAGCTAGCTATCCCTTCTGATAAATACCATCAGGCTCACTATACATCAGTCTTCCAGAAGCAACTTATAAGAGAAGTCATTTAATTACAATGAACTCCCAGTACTTCATAATAATTACCAACCTAAAAAATTAGTAAATCTCCCCAACAAGGTGCGGGAAGAAGTTCTAATTTGTATTTAGTATGCCAGAGAACTAAATTCCATTCTAAATGACTCACCTGGGAATGGTACTCCTTAGCATTTAAACATATAGTGCTCTCCTGAGTTCCAAAGCAACATGTTCAATTGCCTTAGGATCTCCCTCTGGATGTCCTTTAAGCTCTCTTACTCTCTGCTTGCCCTAAACAAACTCAGCAGCTTTTTCTACAAAATTCCCTTCTTCTTTTCCTTTTCCTTGTAAATGGCATTCCCACTCAACCAGACTGAAAATCTAGGTGCCATTTGTACTCTACTTTGTCCCTCGTATCCTACATTAAGTCATTTTTTCCAAGTCATGCAGATCCATCCCCTCAATCATTCCCTAACTTCTCTTGGATCAGCTACTATCCCTTACTGCTTCTTAATTGATTCCTGCCCCCATCTTTTTTTCTACTCAAGAGCAAAGGCTATGGAGTCAGGCCACTTGGGATAAAATCCCAGCTATTATAGTAGAGCCTCTGTAAGTTGGCCACCCCAGGGACTGTAACAAACTGGTTAACATACAGAGGTGGTCGACAAAAGGAACTAGGCCTTCTGTTCTGATATGCACGTGTGGTGTATATCTGGTCTATGAAGATTAGGTCAACTTAAGGAGGTGGTCAACTATGGTTGTGATATTGTATGTATAAACTGTGTGACTTTGGGCAAGTTACTTCCCTCGGTAGGTCTCATTTTTCCTACTCATAAAATGGAAACAATAATGCAACTATCCCTTACATGGCTGTTTTGAGAAGGACATAATACTCGATGGCACTTAGAATAGTGTGTAATATGTAGTAAAATGCAATAAATGTTAGCAATTATTATGACTAACTAATTTCAGACTCTTACAAGTAATTTAAATCATAAAATACAACTTTTTGGCATCTAAAAACTCAAATATGGCCTCCACTAAAGTATTTAGACTTTATCTTCCACTTTCCTTTACTTGTCACTTAAGGATTAGTCAGACTGAAACACCAGCGAGGCCCCCAACAAACCTCCTCAAAGTCCAAACTCCTCAACTCTTATCTTCTTCCTTAAAGACTTAACTTAAATGCCCTTTACTGCCTAAAACAGTCCTGACTCTTCCAAAGCAGATGCAAAATTTCCCTTTGTTTGAAACTTCACAGTATTTTATTGTATTTTTTTTTTAAGATGTGCCTTATTTTGCTGAATCTTTTGTATGGTTGCTTTATAAACCAACCCTAGACCCTAAATTCCCTTAGATTACAGACCATGTTCTATTCATCTTTGCTTTCCCCCACAGCACAGTGCCTAGCACTGGGTATATTCATTTATTCACAATTATTTACTGAGGTTCTGCTGTGTGCCAGACCATGTGATAGATGCTGTTCAATAAATAATGAGCTGAAGAGAACTCCACAAGTTTCAGGCCAACATATGGATCTGATGACAGAGATTAGACATCAGGCTCTGTATAAGAAAGAGTTTACAACCCATTCTAATCTCTTTAGAAACACTGCGCCTCCTGCTTTTCAACAACCACTGACTAGTGCTTTACCTTTTTTAAGAAGCAAACAGCTCATCCTTTCTTTTCAATCATCATAAAAATAAACAACATGTCAGTCTTCCCATCAGTCACCCTCATCCAAGACTGTCAGAATGCGTTATTGAATGTTCATCTCTCTTTTATACAGTTGAAAGAGAAAGGCAACTAAAAGTTGTTCTCAGAACCACCCCTCTTCCCACCACGCCAAAAAGCTTTACATGCCTACCCCAAACTTATAAAGTTGTATTGACTTCAACCTCCCTGTATTTCAAGGAACTCTTTGGCATCTAGAAACTTCTTTATCTTTTAAGGTCTTTTTAAAACATCCAAGCAGGCTTGGTGCCTGTAGTTCAGCGGCTTGGGCGCCAGCCACATATACCAGAGCTGGTGGGTTCAAACCCAGGTGGGCCTGCCAAGCAACAATGACAACTACAACTAAAAAACAGCCAGGTGTTGTGGCGGAAGCCTATAGTCCCAGCTACTTGGGAGGCTGAGGCAAGAGAATCGCTTAAGCCCAAGAGTTCAAGGTTACTGTGAGCTGTGACGCCACAGCACTCTACCGAGGGCAACATAGTGAAGAGACACTCTGTCTCAAAATAATAATAATAAAATAAAAAATCCAAGCAATTATTCTTAGGTCATATGGGTTAACAGTGCTAATTTCACCTTATAGCAACTCAGTTTTCCAAGGGGAACTTTACTATTTCTGCAGAGGATGATCGACTTTTGACTGGTATTTAATAGATGCGTTAATAAACACGTCTACCCCCTACAGCTGCATTTTCTCTTGGGTTGCATTAAGGTATTCCTCAAATTTTCACTTTTAGAATGCCTGCATTTGCCTAATCTGATGCTAGCCAATTCATCTCCCATTCTTAGCTCCATTTTACAGATCAGGTACCCAAGGCTTAAGGTAACAGAGCAGCAGGTGGAACCACGAGTGGAGCCTTTTCACTCATCCCAGTTTTCCTGCTCTAGCTTAGTTTTTGCCCTTTCCCGTGATGCCATCTCCCAGCAGCCACGAGTGGCCACCCAATAGCACTTACTTGTGCCTGAAAGCAGAGACAAAGGAGCAATACTGGCAGCTGTACTTGTCCTCTCGGGTGAACATGGCCAGGGCCAGGTGGCTCCTCTCATGAGAACGCAGCCCCTGCATGGACATCAGGACTCTGTCACATTGACTGCAATGGTATCCCCCCGGCCGGGTTTCATCCTCCAACATTCCATCAAGCAAGCAGTGTTCACCATCCACCCGGCCAACTAGGGCGCCACTGGCATCTTTGGCTGCTTCCAATCCATCCAGGAACAAGTGGGCAGAGTCTTCAGCCTCCTGCTAAGAGAACCACACACACACACATGCCCCACCAACAAAATAAATATCTATGGTTATTGCCCCAACTTTCTTCTTCTCCCTTCATTCTCCCAAACTCATCAGCATCTCCTGTCAAAGCTTCCTCCCCTGACTCTCTGGCTCCCCCTAGAGGGAGGGTGAGGCAGACTGCCATTCTTCATGCAGAGGTGGTGATTTGAGGACAACATGTCTGGATACAGGTTGCTATTGCCTGGGAAAAGTGAAAGAGGGGCTCTCCCACTCTGAAGACAGTTCAGTCCCTTCCCCCCCCATCTTGAAAAGAAAATTCAGATTGCAATCCCATCAAAGTTAAGTCAGGGTTATAGCACAAAGAAGAGAGAGGAAGGAAGGAAGAGGGAAAAAGCAGAATAGTGTGACCACGTGGGAGCCGTGAGCCATCATTAGGAAAGGATGCCCCTGCTCTCTGTCCCCACCCCACAAACGGTGACTTCACCCCGTGACTGGAGGTTGTTATGTAATCGATTCAAAAAATTAAGGAGCAGCCTGGTTTTAAGTCACCTGTTCTTTTGAGGCAGCTCCTTGGATTACTCGTTACACAGGATGAGCCACTCTGTCTCATACATGGGGCCCCAGGACACATTGCAGGGGTGTGTGTACTAAGTGAACTGCTACTGTCCCAGGGTTGCTACCATTCTGCCGAAAGACAGAAGGCTTCAGTCTTCAATGAAGGAAAGTCGAGGCTTTACCTTCATGCTAAATTGGCAAAACAGGATGCAAGACTGAGAAGGGCAGATGACAAAAATATATTGAGTATCTACAGGAGAAAAGTCAGAACCATGAAATGTGTTTATAATGGTAGGTGCTTAGCAGTCTCCTGGAAGGCTGGGGTGGTGGCTGGGTTACTGAAATAGTGGCTGCTATTAGCATTATGATGTTCAAAACAGGTGGCCTAATAAAGGTTGGGGGGAGAGGGAAGGCACTTGTTAGCATCCTACGGGGAGAGAAGATGAAGGAACAAACCAGGTCTAAGGGTCGGGGTCGACTGTGATGCAATGGTTTTGGTTTCAGATCTAATGTCTCTTGTACTCCCCAGAGGACCCAGGATAAGAAGTCAAAGACAGATTCTCCCAGGCGCTCTGCATCCTCAACCAGATGAAAACAGTAAGAAGTCAGACCACTAGTAGGAGGAGCAGAAGATGATGGGAACAGAACCCACTTGATTCTTCTCAAGAGCTCGGGCAACTTGGAAGAGCGAAGACCTAATGGCAACTAAACGCAGAATAGAAGGACGACCCGAAGCCTCCTACACCGAGAATCCTGGACCTTCTGTTGCCACCAAACTATCCGCGTGGAAGGAAACCAGATCGAAACTCGACCTTTCCCTGAACAGAAAGATGAGGAAGGTCCAACCTGCAAAGAAATCAAAACAAGCCAAACCAATCCAAGCATAACTCAGGAATGCCCGCATTCTGAGATACTCTATACTGAGCCACTTCAGGCAATGGGGTTAATAAGCAACTCGAATCGCTCACACACAAGAATATGTGCTCATCCAGACCTTCCCGTTCTCACCTTCACAGCGGCTGACACAGCTGGGACACTGCCATACTGGACGTGCTTTCGGAGGTGATTGCAGATGGCTCGGAGCGTTGGGTGCACTTCCACACAGAACTTACATTTGTAGCCCACCACTTTCCTCTCCTTGGTCTTTGGCACCTCTTCTAAGTGACCAAAAGGCTGGTAAAATACAGTGGTAGCCATCAGTACTCCGAGCCCTCCCTCAATTGTCGGAATTTATTCTTGCAGTTTACTAGCATATTTTATTTTAAAGCAGATTAGCAGGTTAAAAACCAAGGGAGATAAATAGGCGAGTTATTTTCAGAGAACGAATTCACCAGAGTCGTGGCATGCTGCCTACTATGCAAAGTCTCCGGAACCCAAAAATGTCACGGCTTGTGAGTAGAGAAGATTTCTGTGGAGAAGCTCATCGTCACTGTAACTAAGTTACTTGGTTTTCAGGCCAGTTTCAACTATGCAGGTGAAACGGTGCATAGCTGCGCCTTAATGAACTTCTTGATTAAAAAATAAAAATCTACTCCTGGAGATGTTAGGTTCACGTAGCAAACACTGAAGACCAAGACATGGCTGAGAAGCGCTACTGATACCAAGAGGCAGCCCACACTGCCTTAGGAAGAGCAAGCATCGTCGTAAAACTAGGCTTCAGAGAAGCCTACTTGGCAGAAGGACATACATAGACACCACCCCAAACCTCCCCTGAGGAGCCATGGGAGGAGTCAAAGGGAGGGAGGGAGGGGGCCGGGACTGTGGAGAGGGGTGAGCACAGAATGGGGGAGAGTCAAGCTCGAAACGTTTAATTGACTTATTGAGCTCTCTGGCAAGCTAAGTCACTAGGGAGCCTGCAGCAGTTTGGCTGGCAACGAAGAAGTGCATGTGGGCACCAGTGATGAGAGGCCTCCTGGGGGAAGGGAAATCAAAACATATCCTTACCCTCTCTTGTTTGAAATCTGCAAAAGCACCATCTGCATATTTCTGCTTGCTCAAAAGCTGTTTCCTCCTCTCCTGACGTTTGGCACGCTTCTGGAATTCCTCATTGTGAATGCTCAAGTGTGAGGTCAGCTCGGCTGTGCTTTGCAGTTTGCTATCACAGTGCTTACACTGATAGGCTGAGTTCTGCAAGCGGGGGCCGTTGCCCAGAATGACGAAGTCCCTCTTGAGGTCCCGACTGTGGTGGTCAGTGTAATGCATGCATAGCAGCTCCGCCGTGCTGAAGGACAGCTTGAAGCATTTGATGCAGCGGAAAGGGAGCCACTCGATTTCCTGCCCTTCGCCTTCCACCTCGGCTTTCTCAAAGCTGCCTCTCTCCTCCTCTTCCATGAGCAGGGGCTTCTCGTGCTCGTCCGCATACACAGCCGTGAAGTAGCCCCCCAACTTGCTGGCGTGCTGCTTCTTGGGGAACACCCCAGGGTGGCGCTTCATGTAATGGGACACGATGCCCTTCTTGCTGAATGACTGGAAGGCGCACAGGGAACACTTCTTCTTCTCCACTGCCCTTCGGAGTTCCTCACTCAGTTGAGGGGAGTCATCCTTGGGCGGGGACGGGATGATCACCTTGTTGGGTTTGTCACTGATGGTCCTGGAGGCTGCCAGGCAGTGAGTGTAATAGGCATCGATGTCATGGCGCTTCTGGTAGTGGGCGGCCAGCCCTTTGCGGATGGGGTTGGTGTAGGCACACAGGGCGCACTTGAAGAGGTTGTTCTTGCCCTCAGGCTGGGCTCGGACGTTGTTGTGCTTGATCCGATAGTGCCTGGCGATCCCCTTCCTCGTGGAGCAGAAGTACTTACAGAGCTGACACCGGAACACGGTGTGGGAGACCAGGTGTGTGGTAGAGAAGTGAGCCGTGGACACAGCCTCCTCTCCCACCTCCTCCTCAGTGATGGAGACCTGGGAGGGGCTCACTTCAGTGGTCATCTCGGGCTCCAAGGGGACTGGCAGCTTTGGGGGTGACTGGGAAAAGACATCAAATTCAGGCTGATTGTGATACTTCTCATAGTGGATTCTGAGCTTCTCCAAAGTGCCGTGCGTGTACGGACACAGCTTGCACCGGTAGGCGCCGTAGCCTTGCTTGAAGATCCTGCTGGTCTCCTCCACGTCATTTTGGGATATGTCAGCTGACTGCTCCACGTCATGCACAAAGTCCTCGGCGGTCACCTTAATGGATGGGTGTCGCTTCTGGTAGTGGGTCAGGACGCCGTGGATGCGGGTGTTGATGTATGGACAATGCCTGCATTTGTAGACGGCACCCGGGTTGATGTCGATGTCCTGGGCAAAGTCAGCAGCCTTCACCTTCATGCCGGGGTGCTTCTTCCCATAATGGGTGAGAAGCCCGTGCAAGTTGTTATACTCAGACTGGCACACCGTACACTGGTACGGGGTGGAGGAAATGGCGGGGTTGGCTGAAGTCAGCTGCATGCTTTTCTCGGGGGAAAGTCTCGCGTCCTCGGGGCATTCAGCTTCCTGCTCTGGGAGGTGGGTGGGCATACTATTTTCACAATTCACAGGGCCTGCCAACTCTTCAGAAGTTAGAAGGGGCTTCTCGATGGCATCCTTTTCTTTGATGATATCCAGCAGCACCGACTCATCACCATTCATGGCCCAGGGGTGGAATGCTTGGTAGTGATTGGTGATGTCCCAGATGGAAACAGCTTCAAACACACAGTCCCTGCATCTGTAGGTTTTGGCTTCGGCTGGCATCGTGAGAGAGGGAGAAGACGGGTCTGGCCCAGCCCAGAGTTTGGTAGCCATGTAAGTGTAATCAACGTAATGCTCTGGGTGCCTCCTTTGGTAATGCAGGAGCAAACCACTGGGCTCCGTGTGGGAATAGATGCACCACTCGCAGTGGTAGCCGGCTTCTATCAAGCCATCTAGAAACGCCCATCGCATGATGGACGTGACTGTGGCCTTTAGGGCGGGGTGGTCTTTCTTGATGTGCTTCCTCAGTGCATAGAAGTAGGGGGAGGTATACGAACACTGCCTACACTTGAGTGCTCGCAGCTTAGTTTTGTCCCGCTCCATATTCGAGGGGGACATGAGCATACAGCTGGCAGGCTTCTTCTGGTTGCGGTCACAGAGGCTCCGGATGGTGGCTGTGTGCTGCCGGATCACATCCGCGTTGGCCTTGAAGTCTCGGTGCTTCTTCTGATAATGAATGAGGACACCTTTGACCGTCCGGTTCCCATAATCACAATGCTGGCAAAAGAACATCTCATTCTCCACAGGAGGGCCATCTCTCTCAGAGCTGCTTCGGTTCAGCTGCATCAGGGGGGCGGGTGGCCGGGGGGAGCCTTGGGGCCCTTCGGCCCCTCTCATCATTGCAGCTGTGGGAGGAGCCTGTCTGATATATTTGGCAGTAACCTTTATTTCTGGGTGTCTTTTCTGGTAGTGGACAAGCACTCCCACAACTGACCGATTGCTGTAGGAGCAGTGTTTGCAGTAGTAAAGCTCAGTACTGAGGTCTGGTGGCGGGGGTTGTGGGGGGGGTGGGGAACCCATGTTGGACATTTTGGGAGACATTGGAGCACCCACCTCAAATGATAATTGAGAAAGGGCAGAGCCCCTGTCCACAGACACCATTCGCATGGTTTTCTGGATCCTAAAGTAGGAAGCCTTTTCTTCAGGGTGTTTCTTCTGGTAATGAACCAGGACAGAATGCATGTTGGGGCTTGCAAATGAGCAAACGTCACAATCGTAAACGACAACGGTGTTGACCGAAGGGTCCTTCTGGTTTTCACATTCAGGAGTAAAGGACTTCGAAGGAGTGTTTTTATTATACGCAGAGGACATACTACCACCACGAGCCACAGGCGTGGAGGTCACCATGTTCTTGGGAGCTGAATTCAGAATCTCCCGCAGGGTCTGGGATTCAGTATTCAACCCTTCTTGCTGCTCCACGACGTAGCTTGAAAATATCATTGCGTTGTTAATCTTAACTGTGGGATGCATTCTTTGGTAATGTGGCATCAGGCTTCTGACATTTGGGCTCGTGTATGAACAGAACCGACACCGGTAGATCAGGTCAGAATGGTCGAAGTTGAGTACATTCATGGCTTCTGGGTGGTGCTCGCCGTAATGCTGCTGGAGATCTTCAAAGTTGGTGTAATCAATGTAGCATTCCAGGCACCTATACACCGCACTGTGATCATTGGGGTCCAAGATGTACCTGAAGCTGAATTTAATGTACGGGTGCATTCGTTGGTAGTGGGTGCTAACACTCCGGGCGGATTTGTTGTTAAAGTCACAGTGTTTGCAATAGTAAAGCCTTCCAGAGTCACCAAAGTCCGTATTTTCATTAGTATGCTCAGTTCCATAGATAGGTGTTTGGGTATTCAGCAGAGCGGTGTTGGAAACCTGGTGATCTTTCATGTTTGCCGAAGAGCCGTAATAATCCTCTTCGTCTTCAGAAAGGGTGAGCTCGATCTCAGCCCCATTGGTGGCATTGTAATCATGGGTGACATTTCTGAAGTTGGATTCCTTCTGAGGCTCACTGGTATCTCTCACCCAAATCTGCTGGGCTGAAAAGGGAGTTGGCACCTCCATGATGGGCTCTGCCGACTCTTCTTCCCTGTCCAGCTCAACCTCTATCTCCACCTCATTGTCTTCTTCTTCCTCTTCATCGTCCTCCACATTGATCACTGCATCTTCCTGCTGTTTGGTCTGGTTGATTTTGCTTTGCAGGTTGCTTGCTATCTCGTCAATCCTGGTTCTCTTCTTCACAGGTGATAAATCGAGGGGAAAGTCATTAGCAAGCTTTCTAGAGGCCCTAGCTACAAAATTGTTCTTGGAGGACAACCCAAGAATTGAGGTCTGACTTTTCTTCACAGTGTTGCTGGAAGAGGGGTGGCTGTCTGTCTCATTTTCCAATGGTAGGCTTGAGGGCTGCCCCTCGAATTTTGGCAAGTTGTCGCAGAACGAATGTTTATGCTGCTGATGGACCCGTAGCCCTTTCAGGGTCATGGTGGAGTAATTGCACATGGTGCATTTGTAAGGGTGCAGGGGTGGGCCCTGTGCGGGAGGTGGCGGCGGCTGTGTTGGTGGTGGCTGTGGCTGTGGCTGAGGTGGCACCTGATGTGGTGGCTGTAGCTGGGGTGGTGGCTGCTGCAGCGGCAGTGGCTGTGATAGTGGCGGCGGTGGGGGCGGTGGCGGTGGTGGTGGTGGTTGCTGCAAAGGATCCAACATGACTCCTGTCTTTCTGCCATTGATGCTGGGACTCTCATAGGACACCACACCTTCATTAAGAGAGGAAGAAAGGCTTTCACTCTGGGAATTCACAGCATCCCAATCTGATGTTGTACCCGTGTGACACTGTTTGTGAGCCCCAAGTTTTAAGGAGCTCTTGCAAGTAAACGGACATTCGTCACATTTGTAGACAGCTGTCTTTCCAGATAAGTGGATGTTTTCTATGTGACGGGAGATGCTACGTCGATGCATGGTGAGGAAAGGACAAAAGGGGCACTGGAACCTGTTCATGAATCTCCTAAACGGAATGCCCTTGGTCTCCAATAGTTTGTTGCCATCAGAGCCCATTAGCTGCTCTGCAGACATGACTGATGTCTGGTGATCCATGGCATTTAAACCATTCTCACTGTCTATTTCATTTAACTCTTCATCAGAACTAGAGTCGTTGAGCATGCTGTTAGTTTCCAGGTCAGCTGAAGAACTAGCCATGTCAGTCATTCCATACCGGGATCTCTCTGCCAAGTTAACAAGGCCAGAATTGTGAGGTGACTTCGGCTTCATCTGAGGGTAAGACATGGGCGAATACTTGGAAGCTGAAGAATTGGGTCTCATGACGGAGTTGCTTAAGGAGCCTCTGTAGCTAGAGACGGTAGTGTTGGGTATCTCCCGGCTTGCAGCGTTCATGGACAGATAGGTAGAGTTAGAAGTGGGGCTGGGGTCATTCGTCTGCACCTCTGGCATATTCGTCCCTTCTTGTTGCTGTCGGAGACTGGAGAGGATCTTGACCATGCTGCGGTGTTTCTTCATCATGTGGTCACACCAGCGTTCTCGGCGGGGCGTCTGGTAACTGCACCACTCACAACAAAAGTTGCCTCGAGACTTAGTCAGGGGCTTGACCATGGATTCTAAGATGCTGCGCTCCACAACCTCTGCTGGCAGTTCCTTGCAGGGGTCCTGCAGGGAAACGGGTGGAACCACGGGGTCTGGCATTGGAGCAGGAGCGGGAGGGGGAGCACTGGACTCCTTCAAATTGTTTTTGTGATACATCTTCTGATGCTTCATTATTCTTGCCCTCCTCGGTGACTTGTATGTGCAAAACTGGCAAGAGAAGACCTTTCCGAATCCCTCATGCATCATGATATTATAATTTAAGGATCCTGGGACAGGGGGTCCTACTGAGCTCCCTTCAGCTTGAGCTCCATGGACCTTCCTAGTGTGTTCTATAAGGAGGTTTTTTGACCTGAAATAGCGTACGCAGAACTTGCATTGAAAAAACTTGTTCATTGGTTTGGGATTAGCGGCAATATGTGGACTGTAATATCCTGTACTGTGGCCGTAGTAACTTCCCGTCCCCAGTGCAGCTGCATTTTGACCTACAGAAAAACATAAGGACAGTGAGAAGAGAAAAGCAATTTAAAAGAGAATTAAGACATCCAATCATGCAAATCAGCATCATTTCAATTATTCTTTATTAATAAACATCCCATTTAAAAGGTTTCAACATGGGGCCCGGAAGAGTATCCACATAGTATTATGAATGTACATATACTGCACCTTCTCACGATGAAGATGTAATGTACAGCTTCAAGTAAAACACTCTCTTCATCTCCATAAATGAGCTGCCTAACTATAAAAATACAAATTTCATAAGCTACAATATTAATCCTAGAACTTTCCACTCTATTATTTTGTTTTCAAAATTAAAAGGAAACCAGGAAACATGAAAAAATGCCCCACCTAAAAAAGACAATCACTGAGTGGCACCTGTGGCTCAAGGAGTAGGGTGCCGTCCCCATATACCACAGATGGTGGGTTCAAATCCGGCCCTGACCAAAAACTGCAAAAAAAAAAAAAAAAAAAAAAAAACCACCATGGCCGGGCGTGGTGGCTCAAACCGGTAATACTAGCACTCTGAGAGGCCAAGGTGGGTAGACTGCTTGAGCTCAGCAGTTCAAGACCAGCCTGAGCAGAGAGCAAGACCCCTGTCTCTACTAAAAAGTAGAAAAACTACCTGGGTGTAGTGGCACATGCCTGTAGTCCCAGCTACTGGGAAGGCTAAGGCAAGAGGATTGCTGAAGCCCAAGAGTTTGAGTTGCTGAAGCCCAAGAGTTTGAGGATTGCTGAAGCCCAAGAGTTTGAGCTGCTGTGAGCTATGGTGCCAGGGCACTGTACCCAGGGCAAAAGAGTGAGACTATGTCTCCAAAAAACTACCCCCAAACCAAAACAAAACAAAAAAAGGACAATAACCTAGGATGCTCAAAAGAAACTTGACCCCTAAATCACAAAAATAGTTTGTCATGGGCAAGAAACTCTGCAAAAGCTACACATATTAAGGACCATGGCTATAAGCTGTAAAGAAACCAGAGCAAAGCAAATATATCAGATGTGCTGAGCTTAATATAGATTTACCTGATAAATCCTCTGCAATTACAAATTCATCCTTTATAGAAGAAAACTCCACTTCTGTCTGATTGCTGGCATTCATGGACCCGGATCGCGGCTCATCAGCACTGTCCTCAGCAACATCAGTTGGTTGCAGAAATGCCGTGTGGACATCCTGAATGTGTGCTTTGAGATCTTCATAAGATGGGGCTCTGAAATCACAGCCATCACACTGAAGCACCTCCATGATCCGGGTCTACCTTCTCACATTAGGGACCTGTGGCTGAAGTTAGAACACAACACCTTAAGGAATGCCCTGATTACATACCTGGAGCCCATGGGACATACATCCAGGAATGGGAAAAAGATTCCGACACTGGTAGATTTTCTTACTTAGACTGAGCCAGTCGGAACGTTGGACAAGGAAAGGCATTTGTATATAACAGAGACAATGTCCTTGACTTCCAAACTTCAAAGAAGACAAAGTCAGATAAACATTTTCTTCAAATGCTTTTTGTCAAGGAAATCCTTAAGGACTTCAAAACTTTAAAAGTTTTCTGAGTTTCTCCACTGAATCCAAATTCCTTGGTAACATAATATTGGCTTTGGCTCTGCCTTGGACTCATGTTTTTTCCCCCAACTGGAACCTTCTCAGAAGTAAAGAGGATGTTCATACAGAAGAAAGGAAAAATTGCAATCTTCAGTAACTATTTTGATCTTATTACAGTGTTGTTTTATCACCAAGTGATAAAATAGTATTGAATCTTGGAGTGGCAATGGAGAGGGTTTTTGTTTTTGTTTTTGTTTTTTTGCAGCTTTAACTCTTTTAATATCTTTCCTGATATTGGGGTGCATTTCTTTCCTCCCTTCCCCAAATGTTTGGTTGGGTTTATTTCATGAGCTAACTGGTTATTTGCTCTTTTACTACCTACCGATTATAACCTAATAGCTTCTTAAATGTAATTAGGTCCTAAAACATTTTTCATGAGGTTTTCAAACAACCAAGTTTGGATGAGAGTCCAGTTGCGAGTTTAAAGTTGCATCTTGGCATCTCAATTTACATGAAGACAGCTAAAACTCGCAGTTTTGAAGAGGGGCTTCTAAGTCGTGACTTTATCATTTTCTCCACTTCTCTCCTTTACAAACATGGAGTGCATACTTGGATGCAAAAAGCTGTGAACCTGGTGTGGAATAAAGCAAAAACATGCCCAGCTACCATCATGCTGCTATTTACTGTGTAACTGAAATATATAGAAAGCTTCACACTAACTCAATGGAGAGTGCCACCGTTAAGAAGCCACAAATGCATTAGAAAGGTGTAGTTCTCCCTATATTAACATGTATCCTAAGTTGAGATACCTGGTTATTATCTTAATGCGTGAGTTACTTCATTAAGCTCACCATAAACTCTACTGAGTCATTGTAATCTAGAACCAGATGTCTAAGAATGAAAGCTGTAGCCAAATCCATTTTATGATGCAATGCCCTATACTTTTATTGTAAAAGATAAATTATTCCTGCAGGAGGCACAAGGTCTAGTAATAACATGTCAATCTAGCCAAAGGAGCCATCGCATGAGGGTTTTCTATGAAAGCATGAACCTCCTGATCGCCTGCTAAAATAACTTCTGGCAAGTCCAGCTCTGGACAGACTGAGCTTGCAGAATGAGACACAGATATTTACCTCCTCTCCTTTCACCCAGTAATTTATCCTTTTTCAATAAACATTGAACTGTGCACCAGAGCCTTTTCAGCTAAGTCTCAATATTCCAGATACACAAGCTTTTATGTCTAAGCACCAACCCAAATTGTGTGGAAGAGGTTGCTATCAGCTCTGGATCAAATTACAGCAGTCAGTGAGGCCCCACCCCACGTCTCCTTTCGCACAGTCCATTAGACCTGAAAACAAATTTTTCCATGGTGCAGACGACTCCTGCATTTAGAACACTTCGCAGAAAAAAGCAGATCATCCAGTGTGCACTCCCCATCCCCCAAGCTTAGTTCTTTCATCTCAGCCAAACAAGCCACAGCTCTGCTGAATGTGTTTATCACACTTTCAAGAGATATGAGCTCCTGCGTCACTGAAGCTCTAAGACTCACTAAGCTGCCCTAGTCCTCTGAGCTTTAGGAGCAGCCATTTTAGCTCAGAGCTTCTCCTTCGTGCACAACATGGCTTCTCCTGGCTTCTGCTAGTCTAATAGGCAGAAATGAATGCTGGAAGAGCAGGCTGGGCTCCTCCTCTGCTCTTCTCTTCCCAACACAGAATTAACTATTTTCATTTCTCTCCGAAAAGCAGCACCTTTCTCCTCCTCAAATGTCATTCACCAAGATCTATCTCCCAAGGTTCTTTTATGCCATGATTGATATGCAGGTTCGTTAGTCCCAGCAGAGCCCTGGTTAGAGCAGGATGACCCTGGACCAGAGCGTGATCTACAGCAGGATTTGGGGTTGTGGTGGGAGGGGGAAACATCCCAAATGCCTTGGCTTCTTGGGAGTTGTCCTTCCACACACAGAAGACATACCATCCGACTCTGCTTGCCAGATTCCAAAGTCTAATGACCTTTGTTAATCACCAGCCTGTCTGTCTGCATCAGCAGCCCTGGCCAACAGACACACCCTTCAACACAAAGGCTGTAGCTATTCCTTTTAAAAGAGGTTCTCTGAAAGCTCCATTGTGTAGCCTAGAGGAAAACAAAATCTCTTCCCTTCAAAACTTCAAGCCTTTAGAAATAATGCAACAAAAGCCTTTCTGCTGTGTGTGTCTTTTGGAAAGTTTGAGCCCGGTTTGCACAACACATCAACAAAAATTATGGTTCCGTACGATGAAAGCAGGCCACCTTCAGCATTAAGTCATCCACCTAGAGATGAAATTCATCTCTCTGTGCAGTTCTCTAACACCTTAGTGTCTTCTGAAGCTGTCATCAAGGATGCTAACTTAACCGGCTGCAAACACAAACTAACAGTCTCCTTGTTCTGCTACAAAGGAGATTAAAGGGTTATGAGATCAGAAAAAAAAGAGCCACTGATTTGGAAAAAGAAGAGATGATGAAAGTGATTTCCTAATGGGTTCTAGCTTTAATGTTGTTGCTGTCCCTGTCTCAAAAATAGCTCGGAGCCTTAGAAGAGGTTAATCTCCAGGTCGTTGAGAGAACCAGCGTCAGGTGGAGCTGAGTTGCCTTTAATCTGAGGTCTGCACTAAGTACTGAAATGTGCATGGAGCCTACTTTGAAAGCCATCTTGCCTTTGTGTACACATTTCTCTTGAAGACACTGCCAGAAGAAAATAGACATTGCTAACATGGCCCAGGCAATCAAAGAAACAGAAACTTGATATGTTTATGAGACTGTGAGTATACACATGTGCAAAAAGTGGCAGTGGGAGGAGAAGGAGTAGGGAAGGGTGGAGACAAAGAAAACCAGACGAGAGGATGGCCAGAAGATGGTAATCCTCTGATAAACCAACACAGAGAAAAAAAGGTGAGAAAGAAGCTCTACAGAGTTGACTGCCTTATTCCCAACCCAGAAGAGCAATAGCCTTAAGAGGCTCAACTTGACAGATCTGCTATAAAATTAAGATTTAAAGTTAAAAGTCTCAATCTCCTATCTACTTAGTTCATTTAATAAAACTGTGATTATGAGATTAGCAATCTTTTTCTCACTTACTGAATCAGCAAAATCAAAAGCAGAAGAGGAAGTATGTGAACTAAGAAGAGATGCTATTGGAAAAGGTCATGAGATAAACCTACAAATCAAATGAGTGCCCCTGTCTCCTACCCCCAATGTCTCCAGGCCCCTCAAGGTCAAACAGGCTTCAGAGAACTCTGAACATCACCCATGATGACATCTGAGAGGTGAATACAGATTCTGAAATAACCTATAGCACCTAATGTGATTGGTTCTCCTTACATGAAACCCCCACACCATCCTAATTATTTACTGCTCTTTAGTGCTACTTCTTACTGGCTGTTGGTCGGTTCAGTTTGCAATTGTAGTTTAGGGATTTCAAAATGTAGGGTTTTGATGGGAAACCCAAATCTAATTGTCCACATTTGACAAACTCTTAAAGGTAAGAGTTAAAGAATATTCAGAGATCATGTTAAAGATGTGGAATATATACAAGGGAATGGGGGAAAAGAAATTATGGACACTGACTACTCTTTCTTAATCTTAAGAACACCAATTTTAATTACCAGTGGCCCACCCACTTTCTGTGCTCAGAATCCCAAGGGTCCACTGTGCCTCAGTTTTTCCTCCTGTGAAGAAGAAAGGAGACAAACCCCAGTTTCACAGTGTGACCTTCCAACTCACTGCTCAGATGGAACTGGAGCGGGGAGGTGTCCGTGACGCTTCACAGCATTCCTACAAGCCTGCCGCCATCAACCCTGGTCCACGTCAGCCTGGCAAACACTGCTCTTTAAGCTTGATGGCCCAGGAGCATGTGAATGTGATACACAAGTCCAAATCCCAACCGTCTCCATGAAGCAACCAAATTAAAATGCACAGGCCTTGCCTGGATCTAACCTGTTCTCTGACTGAAGGACTGCAGACCAGAAATAAAGCCGTGAAGCACCACAGCCATGTGATTCAGGAGCAACTAATTATAACCTTCAAAGCCTCTGAGAAATAGAACCAGAAACACCATAAGGTGCTTTTTTCCTCTGTCCACTCCAGAAACCTAGTTTCATTTATAAGACACTGCACTCCCCAGGTCTCCTCATAATTCTAATAAAAAACTTTGGATAGCACCTGTTGTGTGTGCTTTTCTTAAAAACCAGTTATCCAGGGACAGGTGATAGGATGCATAAACTCTGCACTAGTTCAACGTGAAAAGCAGAAAAATCAGGAACCTAAAGGTCATTCTGAAAAATATATTTACAGATCAGAAACTGTCACTATCATGAGGTCAAACAAAGAGTTGTGGCCTGGATTGGGAGGTTCATATTTCTAATCGCAACCTCATGACCTTAGGATGAAAACTGGGATGAAAATAATTAAGGGATTCAGAAGGGAGACACACTAAATAATAAACTTGTGAATGTTGGGTTGCTATTCTTAGCAATAAGGGATGTTCCCTATCACGACTCATCAATTACTCTTGTCATGGCTGAAGATGAAGTTCTAATAATTTAATAATCATTTAAAGTATCCTTCTAAACAGTAACGAACTGAGAAATTGAGGTGAAATCACTTTCACGAATAACAGTTATGGAATCAAAGCTACAAATGCAAATACAGAATGTCCAAATTTTATATATACTAATTAATTTTCTTGATTTGAATTTAGCTCACATATGGACATGTATACTCCAAATTTCTAAGAGCAAGGACAGAGTCCTTGCTCCTGAAATGACACATGTCCTATTCTCATGCTATAGTCTTAAAAAAACAAACCAGCAGCATAAACCAACAAGGAGCTTCCAACAACAAACTACCTTCAACGATCCCACCGTTTTTGGAACTACTATAGATCCTGGCTCACTATGTGGTCTTCAAATGTCCTATCAAATGTTTATACTGTTTGCTACATGATCTAAGCTGTTCTGGGTACTCTTGGCAATTCACCACACTAATGAAAGGTTTAACATATCAGGGAGGATAAATAATTAAGGAATTCAGGAGGGAGACACAGCTGTTCTTCAAAACCAAATTTTCAGAAGAGAAAGGATTAATTTGCAATCACGTATGTAACTAACCCCCAATATGAGACCAAATTTAAATAGTAGCAAGGAAATACCCTGAGACTTAATCCTGCCAATGCGTGTGCCCTCTTTTTTATATACTTAGCCTGGTCTACCTGTGGGACCTTGTACACAAGCACAAAGTCCAAAGCAGGCAATGTGCAGATTAATGACCTGGTCACCTTGTGGCCAACAATGATAGTCTGTAGGTTATATTTTATTTTAAGTTTGCTCTTCTTCATGAAGTTTTCAAGTATTACAGAGCAGACTAGGGTAATATTTCATAACCGATACCTTAGGGATCATCATTAAGATGAGATGAGCATCTAGGGATATAACCCAAGTGGCTAAAAAGACGTTAGCTATGTAAATAAGTGATTCTGGCTGAGTGACCTATTATGCAAGCAGGTAGTGAGTGTCTAATACAGAAAGAGATACTACATACCTTCTGGAGAATTCATGCATTCCTTTGCAATGATATAAGGCTAATTGAGGCCAACAGGCCAATAGGCAGTCTGCCAGCTCTCTTGTCCTTAGAAAAGGAAGCATGTGTTTCAAACAAAGAGATAAAAGGAGAGAAGGGACAAGAAAAGAAAGGGAGGAAGCAGGGTGGTGTCTCGGGAGCTTTAGACTTCATTGTCTGTAAAGGGGAACCCACCATTCTCTAGATAACTCTAATTCGGAGAAGACTCCTGACAATATTTTTGAGATGTGGCTGAGAAAGAAAGCAAAACCCCAAAAGAAGATGCCTCCCCCTCACGGAAATTCTCCGAACGCAACCATGACCAACAAGATTCCAGCTCATCACGTCCTTGCAAATGATGGGAAAGCAGGCTTGGTGTCAAATGAATAAATGAGAAGTGATAAGTACAGATGGCTGAAATGTCATGGGTTCATCAGGAAGTTCCCTGGAAACTTTGAAGCCATTCTTGCCCTAGCATTCAGAACAAGAGATAACTGATTTCTTCCTTCCAGAGCCAAACCTCGCCTAACCAGCAGAGATGGAAAATCACGGTGTTCCCTCGTAGGCTCTTCAGAATGCTGGCTGGGTTTCTACACACACTTTTCACACTACGAGAGCTCTCATTATAAAAATTGTAAAATTAAAGGGAAGTTGCAGATATGCTGCTGGGTTTTCATTACAGAACTGATTAAGACGCAAAGTAAGCAGAAGTTGCACTAAAAGTCATCTTGCACATCAGGAGAGACCCAAACATGCACTGAGGACTCTCCCTACATGTCTGCCAGCCTGAGTGACCTCAGGCCTTGGACATGTCCCCATAGCCAAAACCATTCTTGGTTCATAGGTCCCAGCCAAGTCTCAATTCCCATGGCTTCAGGGAATGAATACAGAAACCACTTTAACAATTTACCTTGTTCTCTATTATTATTATTCAAAGAAAAAAAAGATGTCTGGTTATTGACTTATAGAAGGTGTAAGAAAGTTTTGCTGGAAGTTCTTTTATTTGAGGCAAAGTCCAAAGAAATCCCAGTCTAATCTCTCTGAGACTTGCTCACTGTGATGTGTGCACAGTTGGCTCAAAAAATCCAGAGAAGTCACTTCCTTTAGATAAGAATTATCCAGAGCCTGCCTGTGTCAAGTGACAGGGCCTGATACAATAATCCTTTCATCCAGCCGAATTTCTTACATCAGAAAAAACTGATTACCTATACCTGTGTCTATCTGTCTTTCCCTGCCCAAACCAAGGTTCTTGGTCTAAGTACCCTTGTCAGGATCAAAGTCCTGCTTTCAGAAAATATGAACAGTGGCTGAGCCTATGTGGACCAAGAACATTTTCAAGTCCTTCTACCCAAGGAGACTATAATATTGTCCCCCCTCTATTTGGCCTTCACCTATAGCAGAAGCTATTAGAAGGCTGTTCTTCCTTCCTCCTTATCAAATCAACCAACTGGCCCATTTCAAACCCATTGGTTTTCCTACCCTTGCTTCAGCAAATAACAGAACTTTTGTAGTAGGAAAAACACAGTACATGTTCACAGATGGGACTGGCAGACGCCCAAGAATTAGAATTTTAAAAAACAATAGCTAAGAAATTTCTTTTCTCTTATAATCCCTAATCTATGTTCAGCAAGTAAGTTTATTCCTGAAGATTACTGGACCCCAAGACCTGAGCAGAAAACTTAGACATTTGCCTGCCAACCCAACAGTAGAATTTATCACAGTACAGTGCTCATTCAACCCTCGAATTCCACACACCCTTCATGATAAATCCCACTTTCACACAACAAAATTAAGTAGCTTTAACTTTTTTCACTATCAGGTTATTCCTAGGGAATAAAAGGGGTGGAAAGACATACAGAAATGCCTATCCAGCCAATTAAGGAATTTGTTCTCAAGTCACTAAAACCAAAACGTGACAATAGGTGTGGTGATGTTTCTGCCTGCCATCGTCACCTTGAGCAAGTCTTTTGAGGCCTTCACTTTGATCATTTTGCTAAATGATGAGATTAGATCGTGATGTTCAACCTTTTTATACAATGGACCTGATTTACAAGATTTCCTTCTCATATTTTGAAAGATTCTTTTTCTGATTAAATTCATTCCGTCAGTTATTATTCAGAGACATATAAATGCCAATCTTCGTGTGACTGCCTTCTTATCATTCAAGTCTGGGCTCAAAGATTCTATTCTCCACGGAGCTCTCCCTGACAACTCGATATAATGTTAGCCACGACCCAACCCCCAAGAAATCGAAGTCCCTACTCACAACAACAGCCCACACTCAGCTTCTCTCTACCATAACATGCCACTTTGTTTCTTTCACCGTCAGCATGATTCTTGTTTGTTTGTGGTCTGAGTTCCCCCATCAGAACATAGGCACCCTGAGAGCGGGTCTATATCTGTCTTACTCATACTGGTATGTTCAGCCTTGGGCAGGTTGTGCTCAGTAGTTCAGTATACTAAACAGGTATGCAGCAAATGTGTTGAATGAATGAAGGAACAAATGAATCAATGAATCAGAGCTTCTAAATGACAGGATTCCAACCAGACATAGAAATGATTGGTCATGAGCATTAGATTCTTCTACTAACTCTGCTATCATAAAGCAGTGGTCCCAATCACAAGCAATTCTGTTCCCTAATGCCCTCAACCTAGGGATATCTGATAATTATATTCAGACATTTTTAGTTATCACAACCAGAGGATGCTGCTAAATAGTCCACAATGCATGGGACAGCCCTCACAAGAAGGAATTATTGTCCCAAATGTCAATAATGCTGAGCCTGGAAACCATGACAGGTGATCTCTTGTATTTTCAGAGTTTGCATATAAGCCACCTGCCTTTACAAGCCCCTTAATGGGGTCCTGACTGGAGAAATCACTGGGCCAGAAGATGGACAATTTCTCTCCCCACTCCAGGATCTTATAATCTTGGTGCTAAATCATCTTCACAGCCCTCGTGTCATATACTATCATAAGTTTTCAGTATATTTTTTTCTGATTTGAGTATTTTACCAAGATTCTTTCAAGAAAAATCTAAGATCGAGGCACTGACTGGCCCATCTTTCTTAGCGACAAGGCCTCTATACTCATCTTTGTGCTGCTGCTGACCCTGCCGGTTTTGTGACTAAGGGGCCAATGTCTTTAAAAATAGCCAAGTTCTACCCTTAAGCACCACTAAAATTTCTGCAAAAAAACCACAATGCATATTTTCTCTCCTCTAATGTGAAAACTTATCTTCTTTCAAAGTGATGGGGCCCCAGATTACTCAAAATCACTCTTCAGAGGACATGTAATGTGCTCTTTTATTTTTTGTTCTTTTATCCCCAGGGCTCAGCACAGGTCTGGCTTTCATGAGATTTGTGAGCATGCCGGCTTTCCAGGGGAAAGGTAACTGACAACAAAAACAACACAAAATAAAATTTAGGGCTGTATGACACCCTCCACCCCAACTGATAAAGCTAAGGAAGCCACATGCAGTGATCAGTCCTCACTTGGCCTTGAGATTTAAGTAAGTGGCCATTTCCTCTTCCTTGCATCCGTGGGAAGGTACCTCTGGCTGCACTGTTTCACCTGTGTATTTGTGACGCTGCAAAGGTATCCTAAATTAACATGACATCCAAAGTCAGGACCTGTGGCTACATGCTGGAAGTGATGAGGTTGCCTTCCCTTCACAAAATCTTTGTATTCTTATTTGGGAAGCCTGAAGAACAATTCCGTCCTATAGCTTAAAACCTTATAAAAATTTTCAGTGGAGGAAAGTATCACGAAATTAGGTAGAAGCAGAATTTTCTCTCCTTAGCGTCCCTGAAAAATACTCAGTGTATTATTTGCACCCTTCTTAAATCAAAAAGAAGAATCTCCTCCAAAAAGTCACCACCAAGTAGCTCATAATGTCCACCAGAAAGACCCCACAGTTCAAGTTGGTCTAACATCTTTATTTTTCAGGTAGTGAAACTGGGGTCTCAAGAAAAATAACCTATCCACCTACCGGAGCAAGCCAGAAAAAAAAAATCTTTTGAATTCCACAATTTGAGAAAAGAACTCAGCAATAAATATACTCCATGAGTGTTACTCAGTTCATCAACAGCTATGAACACTTAAAAGTCCATGCCCCACATATTCTCAGTAATATGAGTCTTTCTTCACTAGAACGGCAGGTTCCAGAATAACCATCAATGTCTCCCCTGCCCTGAATTCACACTTGGGAGAGTTACTGAAAAGCTGCAAAATCCTTTGTCTGCAGTTTGACGGTGCAAAGAACTTCTTAGGCATGCCAGCAGTGTGTTCGTACTTTGGAAACACATTTGGAAGACTGAAAGTTGCTGACAAAGGGAAAACACAGAAGAACAAGAGCTATAACACTGAATTATCTTTCTTTAGAATCCAACCTCAAAGAATCAGAACAAGGTTATGTAGTAGCTTTGTGCATTTCAAACTTAGCCCATGAGAAACGTTGTCTTGTATCTTATGGAAAATGTGCACTGCCAACAAAGTCACTGAAGGGTCTGGCTGAGTGAGGCTTAGGAGCATGTGGATATCAGGGTCAGTGCGTGTAAAATGGAAAACGGGAGAGCAGTCAGTCCTGCAAACACCTGGCAAGGAAGCTGGCCTTTTCGTGGCATATCTAGTGAGTGGCTCAGATCAATAACATCAGACTATTGTTGATACCAGATTTCACTTCAAACTATGTATTGCATTCTAAAACCAACTGCAACTTAGAATGTTTTTCCCCATTTACTAATACATTAATTTAACTTTATCCTTTCTTTCTTTATCCAATTTTATTTCTAGTGGGTATCTATACTCATTTGTTGAATTGTAAAAACCTGAATGTTATCAGAAAGTCTGGGAATCATCTTTAACTTTTTAAAAATTTTCCATTATAGTCTCTCATAAAACCATCCCCTATCTGTGAACAAACATGGAGATCGGAACATCTTCTTGATTTCTAAACATTCTGATGATGGCTTAGCAATCAGGAAGATGTTGACATCTCCATGCTTGTTCTCATTTTTCACCATGAGGTAGAATCATTTTATCTATATTTCAAAGGTTCAAATAAGTCCCACTCTTTAAGATAGTGGTTCTCAAAGTCTGGTCCACAGCAGCATGAGCAAGACCCAAGGACTTGTTAGAAATGCAAATTCTCAGGTTCCACTTCAGACTTGAATCAGAAACTTGGAAGGGGAGGTCCAGTAATCTGTTCTAATACATTCTCAGGCTGATTCTAGTGCTCACTCAAGTTTTAACACCAAATTCAGATTTTCCATACTGTATGAAACAGTCCCTGAGACCCCCAGCTACAACAGTGAGTGTTTGCTCTCCACCGCACTGGAACCCTATCTTTAAATGCTGCTGACGGAATGAATACAATAGTATCCATGCAATCCTTAAAGAACATATGAAGGGACTAATGGTTGCCAAGATTTAACTTCTTCTTTGCCAATTAAGGGGGAAATACTTAGTTACAGGCCCAGCATCAGGACCATACTCATAAAAGACAATTACTGCTTTTGAAAGAAAGAATGTTGTGGCCAATGTAATGTTGATAGACAGTGATATTTATCTCCCTTAAAAACTTCAGAAGTGTTCATGATGTGGTGTGCTTGCTACTACTAAAGTAGAACATGATAACCCACCAAGGAAAGAATCAAAGTATTTTATCCAGAAAATTGTAATGCTGGGCAAGGAAGCTGGCCTCTTCATGGCACATCTAGTGAGTGGCTCAGACCGATAACATCAGACTATTGTCGATACCAGATTTCACTTCAAACTATGTATTGCATTCTAAAATCAACTGCAACTTGGAATATTTTTCCCCATTTACTAATACATTAATTTAACTTTATCCTGAGTAAATATTCAGGATCCCAGACTCTTTGGTGACAGGAAGCCTTCGTGATTAAACAAAATCTTATCAGAAAATGCCTCCAAACTTGGAGTGGTCATTTGATTGTAGTACTAAAGCTATACTGCAGAGCAAAACTCTCAGGAAGAACCAACATCTGAAGACAGAGATGTGTCTGGAAATTCCTCCAAAGAAGGAGATGTGCTTTAAGCTAATCAAGGAACTTTCCAGCAAGGAAAAAAAAAAAGGAAGCTCATTGTCTCAAACTGCAAACGAAAGGTTGGCTGAAGGAAGAGAGAAAAAACATAGATGAAGAAAAAAAGAGTTTCATCACACCAAACCAACAGATCCACAAGACCCTCAAATCAAATGCAGAACTTACGTAGAGTCACAGAGTGATGAGATAAAATTCATCCACCGCGTCCTGCCCAGGAAGCTAGCCAGGACCCTTTTAAACTGCTAGAAAACTACAGAGAAAAGATACACCATCAAGACTCAAACTCAGGTTCTGAAAGCAAAATTAAGCAGGACTTCAGAAGAGGATTTAAAGACACATTACTCTTATTACTCGAAGGCCAAGAAAAAGTTTTGAAAATTATGTCCCAATCAAAGACAAGTTATTTAAAAAAATAAACAGAGGCAAGAAAAGGGGGGGACAGAAAGAAACGACATAGAAAAAACCAGTATCTATTTTGAAACAAGACACAGAAGAAAATTACATGTAACAATTAACAGATTCTATGAAAGAGAGATCAAAGATAGGATGACAAGACATCAGAATGAGATAAAAGAGAAGCTGGCAGTTGAAAAAAGAAAACGATGACAAAAATATCATCACAGAACTAATAAATACATTAAAGTTGTAAGAGGGTAAAAACCCACAAAACAAAAACAATATTGATGATGTAGGAAACAGTCTTCAAAAAACTGCACAAAATGCAGAGAAAAAGGACAAGTAGATGAAAGCAAGCAGAGAAGATGGCAGATAAGAAGGTTTGAAAACAGAGATCGAACATGCAGGTAAAAGGTATTCTAGAAGCAGACAGCAAAACAAAATATGCTCAAATCTGGGATAGAAAATACTTAGTGGAAATAAAAGCGCATCTGATGTTCTGGGGAAAAATAATATAGAACCATCAAAATGGAGAGATTTTGGAGATCTTGTAGAATTTCGAAGATAAACACTGAATTCTACTAAGACATATAAAAATCAATTAATTATAGAAGAAACAGTCAGGTGGTCACTGACTTTTTTTTTTTAATAATTTTATTAAATCATAATTGTGTACATTGGTGCAATCATAGGGCAGAATGTGCTTCATATACAATCAGAAACATTTTGATCGTACTGTGAGAGATAGCCCTCATAGCATTTTCTTAATCACTA
>CAUYRH010027459.1:0-14789 GCA_963574655.1 Perodicticus potto | reverse complement strand
TGTTGGGTCTTTCCCTGGTTTAGGGATCAAGGTGATGTTTGCTTCATAGAATGTATTGGGTAGTATTCCTTCTTTTTCTATATTTTGGAAGAGGTTTAGTAATATAGGTACTAGTTCCTTTTAAAAAGTTTGGTAGAATTCTGATGTGACGCCATCTGGTCCCGGGCTTTTCTTTTTAGGGAGTTTTTGTATTGTTGATGCTATTTCAGAACTTGATATAGGCCTGTTCAACATTTCCACTTGTTTCTGGCTAAGTCTTGGTAGGTGGCATGCTTCCAAGTATTGGTCAATTTCCCTCAGCTTTTCATAGTTCTGAGAGTAAAGTTTCTTGTAGTATTCATTAAGGATTTTTAAAATTTCTGAGTGGTCTGTTCTTGTTTCGTCTTTACCATTTCTGATTGAAGAAATGAGAGATTTTACTCTTTTTTTCCTGGTTAAGTTAACCAAAGGTTTATCTATTTTATTGACCTTTTCAAAAAACCAACTTTTTGATTTATTGATGTATTCTATACTTTGTTTGTTTTCAATTTTGTTTAATTCTGCTCTAATTTTGGTTATTTCTTTTCTTCTGCTGGGTTTGGTGTTGGAATGTTCTTTCTCCAGTTCCTTGGGATGTTCCATGAAGTTGTTAGCTTCCTCTCTTTCTGTTTTCTTGAGAAAGGCTTGCAGTGCTATCAATTTCCCTCTTAGGACTGCCTTTGCAGTATCCCAGAGATTCTGATAATTCGTGTCTTTGTTGTCATTCCATTCCAAAATTTGGTAATTTCTTTCTTAATCTCCTCTATGACCCATCTATACTTCTGCATAAGATTATTTAGCTTCCATGTTTTTGTATGAGTATGAAGAGTCCTGTTATTGTTGAGTTCAAATTTTATTCCATGGTGGTCTGAGAAGATGCAAGGCATAATTTCTATTCGTTTAAATTTGCTGAGGTTAGACTTGTGGCCTAAGATGTGATCAATGTTGGAGTATGTTCCATGAGCTGATGAGAAGAATGTGTATTCAATTTTATTAGGATGAAATGTTCTGTAGATGTCTGTTAAATCCAGATGTTGAATGGTTAAGTTTAAATCTAAAATTTCTTTACTTAGCTGCTTCTTAGAGGATCTATCGAACACTGCTAAGGTAGTAGTAAAATCTCCAACTACTATGGAGCTGAAGGAAATCATGTTACTCATGTCTATTAGAGTTTTTCTTATAAATTGAGGTGCATTCTTGCATTCTGGTTGGGTGCATAAATATTAATAATTGAAATCTCATATTGAGTATTACCTTTAACAAATATGAAATGACCGTCCTTTTCCTTCCTTATTTTGGTTGGTTTAAAGCCTATTGCATCCGCAAATAAGACTGCAACACCTGTAGTCTTATTCCTTTTTCCATTTGCCTGGAATATAGCTGACCATCCCTTTACCTTGAGTCTATATTTATCTTTTAAGGTACGATGAGATTCTTGTATACAGCAGATATCTGGCCTGAGTTTTTGTATCCAGTCAGCCAACCTATGCCTCTTTAGGGGACAATTTAAACGATTCACATTAATTGAAAATTTTGATAAGTCTTTAGAAAGACTAGTGGACATTTTTAATCCTTTCATCACTGTGAAAGTTGGAATTTGATTAGATTTTTATAGGTGATAAAACTTTTATGGTGGAGGATTATGCTGGTCATTATGGAGGATAGGTCTGAGAATATCCTGGGTTAGTTGTAGCTAATTTCTTCAACATGTGGAAGTCATTAAAATATTTAATTTCTCCCTCATAAGAGAAACTCAGTTTAACTGGATACAGGATCCTGGGTTGAAAGTTATTTTGTTTTAGAAGATTAAAAGTTGATGACCATTCTCTTCTAGCTTGAAAGGTTTGATCAGAGAGAACTGGAGTTATTATAATATTCTTCCCCATGTAGGTTATGGATTTCTTGCATCTGGTTGCTTTTAGAATTTTCTCTTTCATATTAACTTTAGTGAACTTAATTATGATGTGCCTGGGGGATGTCTTATTAGGGTTGAGTCGTGCTGGGGTTGTGAAACTGTCTGCTATCTGAATTTCAGAATCTCTTGGCATGTCTGGGATGGTCTCTTTCATAATCTCATAAAGAAGAGACTCTGTGTCTTGTGACACCACTTCATCATTTACAAGTATCACTATAAGGCGAATATTGGTTTTCTTTGCGTTATCCCAGAGCTGTCATAGAGAATGATCTGTTTTTGCCTTCCTCTTTGTAGGTTTGGGAGTATTCGAGAGCTTTGTCTTCCATGTCATAAATTCTTTCTTCTGCTTGCTCCATTCTGTTACTGAGGGATTCTACTGTGTTTCTCAGATCTTTAAGGCTGCAACTTCTTGTCTCGATGTGTCAAAATCTTTGGTCATTTGGTCTTTGAATTCCTTGACTTCTTGAGACAATTTTTGAAATGCTCCCAGAATTTCTAATTCCAACTTTCCCCCTATTTTATTGATCTTGGGTGCAATCTAAATTCTGAATTCGATTTCTGACATCTCAGCTATCTGTTTATGCACAGGATTGTCATTTGTGTCTGCCAAATTGTTCCTGGGGTAGTTGATTTACTCTGGTTCTTCATGTTTCCAGAGCTTTTCCACTGAAACCGCCCCATGATTAGTTTCTACCATGTGGCTGGATGACGAGATAAGGATAAGTTAGGTTGGGGGTTCTAGGAGTAGTAATTGACCCCTTGTTTGCCTGAAATCTGGGACTGGGGTCTGTGCCTTTTCCCCTAGAGTTTTGCCAAGGACCTGTACAGTGCTACTGCCTGCAAAACTGGGGACCTTCTTGTTGTGGTGGGGTTAAGTGGCTCTGTCTTATTCTCAGCTGGTCTCTGTCTTACCCTAGAGAATCAGTTACTTTGTGTTGAAGTCTGAGCTATGGAGAAATACCAGCAGTTACGTCACCCTGCTCCCCACAGGCAACAATTGGAAAAGGAAAATCAAACTTTCCCACTGCCACACACCCAGGGTAACACTTTGGAAAGTCCTCAGGTGATTTTCCCAGTTGAAGAGGTCCCAGTTAATTTTCCCAGCCAGCACCAGCCTCAAATAAAAGAGCTGAAAAGTCCCTGGCAACTAGATAGCAGGAGTCTGCTGGCGGCTCTAGTATAACTCGCTCTGGTGTTCTGTGAGCTCAGGAGGGCCCCCCAGCAAGTAAGTCAGTCTGGGAATGTTGATTCCTCCTTCCCCACCTTGCCCCTCTGTTACACACAGTCTCTGGAAACCCTGCAGAGCTGTGATCCAGTTCTCTCCAATGAGCAGATACTCCAGAGGTTTGTGCCTGCCTGGGCACAGGGGTGACTGTGGCTCCTCAGTCAGTCCACCAGTCTCTGTCACTGTTTGGCAGGGGGAGGTGATGCCTAACAACTGGGGACTTGTTAGGGGCTGGGGTGATTTACTCAGTTCCAGCCCTGTCCCTGATTGATGTTGCTGATAGAACAGAACAAGTTCGCAGAATTTTTCCCCTGTGATCAGATGTTGGGCTGCAAATAGCTCTGACTCAGTCTGTGAGTTCCAGCCCTTTGTCTCAGTTTTCATCCCCTAAGGGCCAGGTGCATCTGAAGCTGAGCAAAACAGTCTCCACTCTGGGAATCAGCTTTCTCAGCACGTATTCTAATCCCCGCGCTCTGCCCCTAGGCCTGCGCCTCTGGTGCAGGACCGCTCTGCCAGTGTCTGCCACCAGAGAAGCTGCCCGGCTTCCCCTGGCCATCCAGAGAGACTGGGAATGTCTCCTCAAAACATCCCTAGGGGTGCGAGCCCCACTGCCATTGTTCCCACTGCTGTGGCTGCCGCTCCGTGCCTCAGGGGACCATCTCTCCAGCTCGGCCTCCTCTCTGCTCACTTTCCTCTCACCACTCTCAAGCAGGAAAATCAACACAGATCAGCAACAGTCCACACCCTGTCCCCAACTCTCAAGAAAATGTCCAAGAGTCTGGACTCTGTGGGGGACAGACCTCTAGACCTCGCGGTGAGAGTGGAGGGGAGTGCCAGGAGTTCAAACTTGCAGGTAGAGAATATTTATAGTTTTATACAGTTTTATGCCTGGCAGGAGAGTGCCATGGCACTCTAGTAGGGGAAGGAGGTCCAGTTTTTAGAGGGTCTCTCCCGTGGAGAAGAGTGGGAGGACATCTGAACTCTGCTCATTTGCTTGTATGGAGGTATGGAGTATACTGTGAGCTATTCTCTTGGTGGAGGGGACTCCCATCTGCTTGGCGATGGTTCTGTACCTTTTGTTTGTATCCTTGGGGTCACAATTGCCCTAGTAGGGTTGATGTGTGTTCTTTGACCTTCTGTTTTGGCTCAGATCCAAACCATCATCTTTCTTGCTAAATTTCTGTCCTTTAACTCTCCTTCTGGACGGGTGCCTCTATGGAAAGATGGCTACAGACTGCCATCTTGGCTCCTCCCTCTCCGAGATTTTATTCTTTTATTCCTGTTTAGGTTAGCCAAAGGTTTATCTATTTTATTGACATTTTCAAAAAACCAACTTTTTGATTTATTAATCTGTTGTATAATTCTTTTATTTTCAATTTCATTTAATTCTGCTCTAATTTTCATTATTTCTTTTCTTGTGCTGGGTTTGGGATTGGAATGTTCTTCCTTTTCTAGTTTCTTGAGATGTCCCATTAAGTTGTTAATTTCCTCTCTTTCCATTCTCTTGAGGAAGGCTTGCAGTGCTATAAATTTGCCTCTTACGGCTGCCTTTGCAGTATCCCAGAGATTCTGATAATTCTTGCCTTCATTGTCATTTTTTTCCAAAAATTTGGTAATTTCTTTCTTAATCTCCTCTATGACCCATCTATTGTTCAGCATAAGGTTATTTAGCTTCCATGTTTTTGTATGAGTATGCAGATTCCTATTGTTATTGAGTTCAACTTTTATTCTATGATGGTCTGAGAAGATGCAAGGAATAATTTCTATTATTTAAAATTTGCTGAGGTTAGATTTGTGATCTAAGATGTGATCGATTTTGGAGTATGTTCTGTGGGCTGATGAGACAAATGTTTATTTAGTTTTGTTGGCATGAAATGTTCTGTAGATGTATGTTAAATCCAAATGCTGAATGGTTAAGTTTAAATCTAAAATTTCTTTGCTTAGCTTCATATTAGAGGATTTATCCAACATTGCTAAAGGAGTATTAAAATGTCCAATGACTGTGGAGCTGGAGGAAACAAGTTTCTCATGTCTGCTATTTTCACTTCTAATTTGAGGCTCATTCTGGTTGGGCGCATAAATATTAATAATTGAAATCTCATCATATTAAGTATTAACCTTAACAAATATGAAGTGTCCATCCTTACTCTTCCTTACTTTTGTTGGTTTAAAGCCTATTGTATCTGCAAATAAAATTGCAACACTTGCTTTTTTCTGCTTTCCATTTGCTGGGATATAGATTACCATCCCTTTACCCTGAGTCTGTATTTATCTTTTAAACTAAGAGGAGATTCTTGTATGCAGAAGATATCTGGCCTGAGTTTTTGTATCCAGCCAGCCAGCCTATACTTCTTTAGAGGACAATTTATGCCATTCATGTTAATTTAGAATGTTGATAAGCCTGGTAGAATTTTGAGTATTGAGTTTTTTAAAAGACCAGTGGACATTTTTAATCCTTTTGCTACTGTGGAAGTTGGAGTTTGATCAAAAGTTTCTGAGTGAGTTTACTTTTGTGGTAGATGATTATGCTGGTCATTTTGGAGAATAGGTCTGAGAATATCCTGAAGGGCTTGATTAGTGATGGCAAATTTCTTCAGCATGTGAATGTCATTGAAGTATTTAATTTATGCATCATAAATGAAACTCAGTTTAGCTGGATACAGGATCCTGGGCTGAAAGTTATTTTGTTTTAGGAGATTAAACATCAATGACTCTCTTCTTCTAGCTTGAAAGGTTTGATTAGAGAGATCTGAAGTTATTCTAATATTCTTCCCCTTGTAAGTTATGGTTTTCTTACATCTGGCTGATTTCAGAATTTTCTCCTTCATATTAACTTTAGTGAAGTTAATGATGATGTGCCTGGAGGATGTCTTATTCAAGTTGAGTCCTGTTGGGGTTCTGAAACTCTCTGCTGTCTGAATTTCTGAATCTCTCGGCATGTCTGAAAATTACTCTTTCATAATCTCATGAAGAAGAGACTCTGTGCCTTGTGAAGCCACTTTGTCACTTTCAGGGATCTCTTTAAGGCGAATATTGGTTTTCTTTGAATTATCCCAGAGTTCTCTGAGAGAATGATCTGTTTTTACTCTCCATTTGTCTTCCTCTTTGATAGTTTGGGAGTGTTCAAAAGCTTTGTCTTCAATGTCAGAAATCCTTTCTTCTTCTTGCTCCATTCTGTTACTGTGTTTGGGATTGGAATGTTCTTCCTTTTCCAGTTGCTTGTGTTGTAGTTTTAAGTCATTAACTTCTTCTCTTTCTGTTCTCTTGAGGAAGGGTTGCAGTGCTATAAATTTACCTCTTAGGGCTGCCTTTGCAGTATCCCAGAGGTTCTGATAATTTTTGTGTTCTTTGTCATTTTGTTCCAAAAATTTAGTAATTTCCTTCTTACCAGCTATCATTCAGCATTAGATTATTTAGTTTCCATGTTTTTGTATGAATATCCCAATTTCTGTTGTTAATGAGTTCCACTTTTATTCCATGATGGTCTGAGAAGATGCAAGGAGTAATTTCTTCTTTTAAATTTGCTGAGGTTAGTCTTGTGACCTAAAATGTGATTGATTTTCGAGTATGTTATATGGGCTCCTGTGAAGAATGTGTATTCAGTTTTGTTGGCATGAAATGTTCTGTAGATGTCTGTTAAATCCTTATGCTGAATGGTTAAGTTTAAATCTACAGTTTCTTTGCTTAGCTTCTTATTGGAGGATCTATCAAACACTGCTAAAATAGTGTTAAAATCTACGACTACTATGAAGATGGAGGAAATCAAGTTGCTCATGTCTTTTAGATTTTCTCTTATAATTTGAGGCTCATTTCTGTTGGGTGCATAAATATTAATAGTTGAGATCTCATCATACTGAGTACTACCTTTATAAATATGAAGTGTCCATCTTTATCCTTACTTACTTTGGTTGGTTTAAAGCCCATTGTATCTGCGAATAAAATTGCAACACCTGCTTTTTTCTGCTTTCCATTTGGGTGCGATATAGACGACCATCCCTTCACCCTGAGTGTTAATTTGTCTTTTAAGGTAAGATGAGGTTCTTGTATTCAGCAGATATTTTGCCTCAGTTTTTGTATCCAGTCAGCCAGCTTGTTCCTCTTTAGAGGACAATTTAAGCCATTCACATTAGTTGAGAATATTGATAAGCCTGGTAGAATTTTGAGTATTGAGTTTTTCGAAAGTCCAGTGGACATTTTTAATCCTTTTGCCACTGTGGAAGTTGGAATTTGATCAAAAGTTTCTGAGTGAGTTTACTTTTGTGGTGGAGGATTACACTGGTCATTATGGAGGATAGGTCTGAGATTATCCTGGAGAGCTTGTTTAGTTATGGCAAATTTCTTCAACATGTGAATGTCATTAAAGTATTTAATTTCTCCATCATAAATGAAACTCAGTTTAGCTGGATACAGGATCCTGGGTTGAAAGTTATTTTGTTTTAGGAAATTAAAAGTCAGTGACCACCCTCTTCTAGCTTGAAAGGTTTCAGCAGAGAGATCTGCATTCATTCTATTATTCTTCCTTTTGTAGGTTATGGTTTTCTTACATCTAGCTGCTTTCAGAATTTTCTCCTTCATATTAACCTTAGTGAAGTTAATGATGATGTGTCTGGAGGACGTCTTATTTGGGTTGAGTCATGCTTGGTTTCTGAAACTGTCTGCTATCTGAATTTCAGAATCTGTTGGCATTTCTGGAAAGTTCTCTTTCATAATCTCATGAAGTAGAGCCTCTGTGCCTTGCAAAGCCACTTCGTAGCTTTCAGGGATCCCTATCAGGTGAATATTGGTTTTCTTTGAATTATCCCAGAGCTCTCTGAGAGAATGATCTGTTTTTGCTCTCCATTTCCCTTCCTCTTTGAGTTTGGGAGAGTTCAATATCTTTGTCTTCAATGTCAGAAATCTTCTGCTTATTCCATTCTGTTACTGAGGGATTCTGCTATATTTCTCAGATCTTTGAGGGCTGAAACCTCTTTTCTCATTGTGTGAAAATCTTTGGGAATTTTTTTCTTTGAATTTGTTGAATTCTTGAGACAACTTTTGAAGTGCTCATTGAATTTCTAATTCCAATTTTACCTCCATTCTATTGATGTTATTTGCAATCCAAATTCTGAATTCAGTTTCTGACATCTCAGCAATCTGTTTATGAATGGGATTTTCAGTTGTGTCCACCAAATTATTCATTGGGAGGGTTGATCTAATCTGGTTTTTCATGTCACCACAGTTTTTCTGCTGATTCTGGCCCATGATCACTTTATACTGTTTGGCTAGATGAGCAGATAAGGAGAGGTTGGGTTGGGGGCTCTAGGAGAAGTGACTGGCCAGTAATTTGTCCAAAAGCTGGGACTGGGATCTGTACCTTTTCCCCTAGAGCTTCTCCAAGGTCCTGTAGAGTACTACTGCCTGAGAGACTGGAGGCCTTCTTGGTGTGGTGAGGCTAAGTTGCTCTGTTTTATTTTGAACTGGTCTCTGTCTTACCCTAGTGAATCAGTCACTCTGGGTTGAAGTCTGAGCTGTGGAGATATATCAGCAATTAAGTCACCCCACCCCCCACAGTCAACAATTGGAAATGGAAAATCAAACCTTCCCACCACCACAAACCCAGGGTACCACTTTTGATAGTTCTCGGGTGATTGGCCCAGTTAAAGGAGGTCCAAATCAATTGTCCCAGTTAACTCCAGTCTCATGTGAAAGAGTTCAAAAGGTCTCCGGCCACTAGATAGCAGTGGTGTGCTGCAAGCTCAAGTATGACTCACTCTGGTGCTCCTTGAGGTCAGAAGGACCAACCCAACAAATAAATTAATCTTGGAAGGTTGATGCCTCCTTCCCCACCTTGCACCTCTGTCACAGCCAGTCACTGATAACCCTGCAGGGCTGTGATCTAGTTCCCTCTAATGAGGAGATACTCCAGGGGTTTGTGCCTGCCTGAGTCACAGGGAGATCTGTGCGTCCTCAGCCAGGCTGCCACTCTTGGCCACTATCTGGCAGGCGGAGGTGAGACCTGACAACCTTGGGTGCTTAATGGGGGCTGGGGTGGTTCACTCAGTTCCAGCACTGCCCTTGGTTGATGTTGCTGTCAGAACAGAACAACTTTGCAGGATTTGTTTCTGTCCCAGTTATATTCCCCTACAGATTAGATGCTGTTTGAGTTTGCAGAAACTGAAACTCAGTCCTGTGTCTGCTGCTTTCCTGCCTTGGCTGTCGTTTATATTGGGGTGAACCATCAGAGCTCAGCACTCAGCTGTCAGGTCCAGCCTCTGGCTGCCCATCTTTGTCTCAGCTATAATCCCCTGCTGGCCAGGTGTGTCTGAAGCTCAGTAAAGCAGTCCTGTGGGTCAGCTCCACCCTGGGAGTCTGCTGTCTCTGGGTGCATATTCTAGTCCCCATGCTCCATGCAGGCCATACCCTTGACTCATGGGGCCTCCATTTCTGTCCCAGATCTATTCTGCCAGTGGCTGCCACCAGAGAAGATGCCTGGCTTCCCCTGGTTGCCCAGAGAGACTGGGAGTGTCCTTTCAAACTACTTCCAGGGATGTGAGCCATATTGTTCCCACTGCTGCTGCTGCTGCTGCTCTGTGCCTCAGGGCACTGCTGCTTCTGTACAGTTCCCTCTCGGTTGACCATCCTCTCCTTTCTCCTGTGCCAGAGAATCAACACAGATCAGCAACAGCTCATGCCCCATCCACACCCCTTCAGAAAATGCCCAGGAATCTGGACTCCTTAGGGAACAGGCTTCCAGTCCTTGGGGTGAGAGTGGAGGGGAGTGCTGGGAGTTCAAAATTGCAGGTAGAGAATATATAGTTTTATACAGTTTTATGCCTGGCAGGAGAGTGCTATGGCACCCTAGTAGGGGAAGGAGGTTTGGTGTTTAGAGGGTCTCTCCTGTGGGATAAAATGGGAGGATATCTGAACTCTGCTTGCTTGTTTGAATGGAATGTACTGTGAGCCATTCTCATAGTGGAGGGGACTCCCATCCATTTGGCGATGGATTTTGTACCTTTTGTTTGTATCCTTGGGGTCACAGCTCACCTCAGCAGGGTTGATGTACGTTCTTCAATCTTGTCTCTTGGCTCAGATCCAAACCATGAGCTTTCTTGCTAAATTTATGTCCTTTAACTCTCCTTCTGTCATGGGAGCCTCTGTGGAAAGCTGGCTCCAGTTGGCCATCCTGGCTCCGCCCCCTCTGTTTTTGATTTTTAATTTAATTTACCTGTTGCAAGACGTACTTTGCTTGATTTCAATTTCAGAATTTTATTGAGACTTGTTTTATAGACCAGTATTTGATCTGTCTTGGAGAATAGTCCACCTATTCTTAAAGAGTATGTGTATTCTGCTGTTGTTTGGTGGAGTGTTCCTTAGATGTCAGATATGCCATGCTTGTTAATAGTTTTGTTTAAATCTTCTATACATTGCTACTGATATTCTGTGTGGCTGTTCTGTCAATTATTGAGAGTAGGGTAGTAGAGTCCTTAACTATTATTGTTGAATTGTGTATTTTTCCTTTCAAGTGTGTCAGTTTTGCTTCATTTTCCTTGGGATCTGTTGTTAAGTTTGTATACCTTTATAATTGTTATATCATTCAAATTAATAAAACTTTTACCATTATTAAATGTCCATAGTTTTCTCTGGTAATATTTTTGTATTAGGGTCTATTTTGCCTGATGTTGATGTAGACAGTCTGCCAACATTTGTTTACTATTTTCATGGGCCGTCATTTAAAAAAAACTCAGGCAGAAATGTACTGCCTTTTGACTGCAGTGTTTCACCCATTCAAATTTAATTAAGTTATTTGTATAATTAGGTTCCTGTCTCTAATTTTGCTATTTATTTTCACTGTCTCACATTCTTCTCTTTCTCTTTGACTGCTTTCTATCGTGTTGAAAAAATTGTATTATGTATTTTAATTCTCTCTTTTTTTTCTTTTTTAAATCATATGTTTGAATTATCTTATTGGTTGCTCTAAGGGCTAAGATATACATTTTAATTTATTACAAGCTGTGCAGGAGTACTAATTTGCTTCCAGGAAAATATAGAATCTATATCCACTTGTCTTCCCTCCTGTGCACTTTAATATGCCCAACATGCAGTTTTATTATCATTATTATTTTTACAATGATCTTAAATGAATCAAAAGAAAAATGATATTTAAAAAAGACTTACAGTTGACCCTTGAAAAACATAGGTTTGAACTACATGGATCCACTTATACATGGATATTTTTTCAATAAATGTATTGGAAATTTTTTTTGACATTTGTGACAATTTGAAAAAGCTTAGAGATAAACTATGAAGCCTAGATATATATATATTTTAAAAATTATTAACTCTGCTTCAGCCTCCTTCCCAGTCCTGACACTGAGGCTCTTTTGCCAACGTTCTGCCTCTATGTCTCTGGAACCCCCCACCAGGCTCAGTACACCATCCCTAAGTTTTAATGCTGCATCTGGACTCCAAAAACCCTTTCCAGAGCCTATACCTCTGCAGCAGAATCAAAATATCTGCTCAAAGTTCAAAGCCCTTTTTGGGACCCCCCAGTCTCAAGCCACCAGATCCTTGAGACCTGGTTAGAGGAAAGGGGCACAGCCACGGGAACCCAGGAAATTCGCATCCAGCTGGTGCTGCTACTGCTGTTACTAGAGTGCCATCTAGTTACCTCCCCTTACTCAAATCAAGCAGGAGAGTTTCCGGCAAGACAGTGAACTGGAACCCTCCAAACCTATCAATTCTGAGCTGAGAAAAGAAATCACAGATGAGAAGAAACCAACAAAAGTACCCTGACAATGTGAAAAATCAGAACTGATCAACACTCCTAAGGGATCATAATGGGGCTAGAGCAGAGAACTCAAGTGTAAGGAAGTTGTGGAAATGACAGAAGTGGCATTCACAATATGAATGGCAAATAAGATGAATGAAATTGAAGTGAGAGTTGAAAACCAGTAAAAAGAAGAGCCCAAAATATTTCAGGAAATTAATTAAAAAGTCACTAAAGAACTAGACAAAATTAGTAAAGATGTTATGGCACTTAAGGAAATTAAAGAGTGATTCATGGAATTTCAAAACACAGTAGAAAGTTTCACAACAGATTAATGCAAAGTGAAGAAAGTATCTCAGAGCTTGAAGGCAAAGCTCTTGAGCTAATTCAGTCATTTAGAGGCAGAGAAGAACAAAGGCCAAGCAGTAACTTAGAGAGAATTGGGGCTAAATTTAGAGATCATACATGGTACCATTCATAGTCAAGAGAAATATAAATGTATGTTAAGATGCTATCAGAATTGTATAAAATTAACTAGTAATACTGTACTACTGTAATAATTTTGTAGTTTCCTGTTGGTATTGCATGAGTTCAAGAGTGAGAGTATCTACTTAAAATGCTGTATGAGCCTAATCATCTTCTTGTGAGCATTTCATCTCCTTAGTAAATTGCTTATTGCAGTAAAAAGTGATCACTATTGGTTCTTGCATATTTTTCAGCATGCTTAGTACAACACCATAAACCTTGAATAAAACCATGGGACTCATAGGAAGTATACCTAGTGATGCTGGAAGAAACAGAGATCTCAAGAAACAGAGAAAAGTCATGACTTTATGAGAAAAACTATAAATGTTTGACGTGTGCCATAGATCAAGGTCTGAAGCTACAGCTGTCCCCCATTTCAGACAGATGATTCATCTTCTAAACAGGCAACATCAACTTGTGGAATTGATAAATACAGTATAGTACTGTACTTCATTATGATTCTTGATAACATTTTATTTCCTAGCTTACTTTATTGTAAGCACACAGTATATAATACATAAAACCTGCAAAGTGTTAATTGACTAGTTATATTATTGGTAAAGCTTCTAGTCAGTAGTAAGCTATTACTTATTAAGTATTTGGGGAGTCAAAAGTTATACATATATTGATGGGGCGGAGCAAGATGGCTGACTGGAAGCAGCTTCCGAAAAAGGCTCCTGTCCAAAAGGGAAAATAACCTCCTGAAACTGAACAATTAAGCTGAATACTGGGAGCCCAGCCAAGAGAGAGAAGTGATACCTGCGGGTCACCTCTACTGAGGTGAGCTGCGACTCAAAAAAAGCAAGCTTCAGATACAAAATTCATCTGAAAGGAAAAGTGTCTGTCCCCTCCCCCAAGAAAGCTCTGAGTTTCTTGCTTTTCTGTTTCCTTTTTTTTTTCTCCTCATTTCCTCCTGCGGGTTTTATATAGACAAGTGGTGAACTGTGGACCTCTTGTCTCATCACATGGAAGAGTGCTGTGGGAATTGGGGTGTGCTTCCCCAGAACACCTTGGTGTGACTCTGAAAACTATTGCTAGGTAGAAAAACTGAACTAAAGTTTTCCCCACCATTCTGAACTTACAGTACACCCTCCCCCACTTACCTGAGGAAGCAGAAGCCTAACCCCCACTGAGACTCGCCCCCACACCCGCCTGCTGGAACAAGCACACCACTGGGAAAAGACTCGGGGGGGGGGGGGCGCAGCGAGCCTCCCTCCCTCTGGACAGGAAATCTGCAAGCGACTACCAGGCCCTGCGCCCCATACTTGCTGGACTTCCGCAGGCCTGCTATCTGCTAGAGACTCTGCCAGTGACCGCCAGGCCTCTGCAGGTCCGCCCCTGGCCAGGAACTCCCCGGTGACTGCGCGGGCCTCTGCCTGGCACCTGCAGGGCCCCTGCAGGCCCAACCCTGGCCAGTAAATCCCCTGGCGACCATGCGGCCCTGCACCCCGAGCCTGCAGGGCTTCCACAGTTCCGCCTTCTGCCAGGAACTCCACCTGCAACTGCCAGACCTCTGCAGGTCTGCCCCCAGCCAGGAACTCCCCCGGTGACTGACTGCCTCTACGCCCCATGCTTGCCGGGCTTCTGCAGGTCAGCCGTCTGCTAGAGACTCTGCCGGCGACCGCCAGGCCTCCGCAGGTCTGCCCCCGGCCAGGAACTCCCCCAGTGACGGCGCAGATCTCTGCCTGGCACCCACAGTGCCCCTAAAGGCCAGCCCCTGGCCAGTAAATCCCCTGGTGACCGTGTGGCCCCATGCCTGAGCCTGCAGGGCTTCCGCAGGTCCGCCTTCTGCCAGACTGGTGACCACCTGGCCCTGCACCCTGTGCTTGCTGGGCTTCCACAGGCCCACTGTCTGCTAGACACTCTTCCGGTGACTGCCAGGCATCTGCAGGTCCACCCCTAGCCAGGAACTCCCCTGGTGATGGCGCGGACCTCCGCCTGGCACCCACATGGCCCCCTCAGGACCCCCCCGGCCAGCAAACCCCCTGGCAGCCCCGTGCCCTGAACCTGCAGGGCTCCCACAGGTCCACCTTCTGCCAGGGACTCCGCCCATGACTGCCAGGCCCCTGCAGGTCCGCCCTGGCCAGGGACACTCCAGGAGACCACGCAGGCCTCTGCCTGGCACCCACGGGGCCTCCACCCGCGCCCGCCAGGCCTCTGTAGGCCCACCCCTGGCCAAAAACTTCCTGGACAGCTGCACGGCCCTGCGCCCAGCACTTGATGTTGGCATGGATGTGGAGAAAAGGGAACACTTCTACACTGCTGGTGGGAATGCACACTAATACATTCCTTTTGGAAGGATGTTTGGAGAATACTTAGAGATCTAAAAATTGACCTGCCATTTGATCCTATAATTCCTT
>CAUYRH010027454.1:0-27438 GCA_963574655.1 Perodicticus potto | reverse complement strand
CAGCCTTAAAGAAAGATGGAGACTTTACCTCTTTCATGTTTACATGGATGGAGCTGGAACATATTCTTCTTAGCAAAGTATCTCAAGAATGGAAGAAAAAGTATCCAATGTACTCAGCCCTACTAAGAAGCTAATTTATAGTTTTCATATGAAGGCTATAACCCAACTATAGCACAAGAATATGGGGGAAGGGGCACGGGAGGGGAGGGGAGGGGGAGGATGGATGGAAGGAGGGTAACTGGTGGGATCACACCTACAGTGCATCTTAGAAGGGTACAGATGAAACTTACTAAATGCAGAGTACAAATGTCTTCATACAATAACTAGGAAAGTGCCATGAAGGCTATGTTAAACAGTTTGATGAAAATGTTTCAGATTGTATATGAAGCCAGCACATTGTACCCCACAATTGCACTAATATACACAGCTATTATTTAATTTTTTAAAAAGTTCATTATTATTAAGCAACAGAAGTACAGAAATAGCACTCACTTTTTTGTCACATATTTTGTAAGAACTAAGGAAAAGTAAGAGGATAGAAGCTTATTATAAAATAACTCCTGATTAGAATTTAGATATTATGAAATTACAACACTGATATGGGAAACAGAACCAAAATTACTTCTCCTCCCTCTCTCTTTTCCCTTACGCTACTGCAGCTCCCTACCAGAAGCTGTCTGGGTAGGTACCCCACTCGCAGATAACGTGTTAGGGTGCATCACTTCAGCACAGATGGAACGACGCCATGCCCATGTTATAAACACTGCTTACTCTCATTTAACGTTAGTATAATTCTTCCAGAATGTATATACAGGGTGGCCACTAAGTTCACATGCAATTTTAAGTTACGCACTATTTTAAATTGCACATGAACTTTATGGCCACATTGTATATACATCTATATCTATCTACCTATCCACGGATAAAGTAGAACTCCATTTTACATGTTTGCCAAACATCACTGATCCTGATGGCTTCTAGACTACTTATTTTCTGGGGGGAGTGGTGGTCCATAGATAGATAGATAGATAGATAGATAGATAGATAGATAGATAGATAGAGATACAGATACAGATATAGATAGATATAGTTTTAGTCAAAATATTGATCAAACTTTAAAAAAAATATCTAGCCTGGGCAACATAGCAAGACCACATCTCTAAATTTTTTTAAAAAGTATAATTAGCTGGGTGCAGTACCTCCAACCTGTAGTCCCAGCTACTCAAGATGACTGCCTAAGGCCAAGATGTTAAGACCAGCCTGGAGGACATAGCAATCCCCCATCTCTTTAAAAAATATCTGTTTCTTCATGGGAAAATTATCTAACCATGACCTATGATTATCAGAAAAGAGATTCTCAATATTAGCTCAACCTCCCACTTTCCAAAAATCTGAAACAAATTTTGACTAATTTCAAAACAAATTAAGTAAAATAATTTCCTTTTGACGTTCCAGGATGCTTTAATATGCTGTTTTCTTGTCAAGTGTCTGTGTTTCTAAAAATTCTCTTTCCTTTTATACCAAATGTAGTTTACTTTTATATAAAGGTCTTGCTTCTGTAATTCATTTTCTAGAAGCCTCCCTATTGTATTTTTAAAAATTAGCCACCAAACATTGCAAAATAGAATCACATGTCTTATCTTCCCAGCATCGGCAAAGATGACTAGAGGCCCTGCTACGTGGCTGTTAGTTCTACCTGTGATGCAGACCCCCAAAAATCATTTGGCCACAAATCAAGAAAAGTTTATGTGATGTAGGTAGTAAATCGACAAGATCCTTGCAGGAGTTTTGATTAAATCACAAAACTAAAAACTACATTTCTTTATTTATTTTGATAAATAGTTTCTTTTATATTATCAAAGTTTTTGTTAGTTTATAACGTTTTCTCCTTTTTTTTGCAAATTTTTCTATTTTCCCACTGTATTTGACAAAATGAACTATAATTAATAAAAGGCCATCAGTGATAACTCATTATTATAATTTTCTTATTTACCTGTGGATTCAGCTATGTGGCAGTTGGGGACCTCAACCCACTTGATATAGCTCCTATAATGTCCCCAAAATAATTATCTTCAATTAGCCCTCTTCCGTCCGCCTTAGAAGGCAGTGGTGAAGAGGCTTCGAATTAACTGTGATAGATGAAGTTGAGAATGTTAACAAGCTTGTTTATATCATACTTCTCTCCCAAACATGAATGTGAAAACAGTGTGAAGTGCAATCACTCCTTAGAATGTACCCCTGTGCCTCCGTATAAGCTCAACAGCTGTCCCCGATCTTTCTCTGGGGCTTTGTGATCTGTTAGCAACATATACAGCAACCCAGTTGGGATTAGAGAACACACAACTCTTCTCTTAAAAGAACTATAGCAAATAGCCATGTAAGATAAAATACAGCATTTGGATGCAATTCCCATTGATTTTTAAGACAATCATTTATTGATTCCTTTTGCCGAATCAGGAATCTCATAGCTGCTGGGGATTAAAAACGAGAAATTATCTTCTCCCTCAAGGATCTTACCATACAAAATTTAAAAAGTGTCGTAACACAATTTCTTCCTCTGAGCACCAATTTTAAGTAAGACCTTCTATGGGAAATTGGTGAAATGAACATGGAACCTGTTACAGGAATCCACAGTCAAATAGGAAGATGAAAGGAAGAAGGTTAAAAAAGAAAATGTTGAAAAATGACAAGTAGCATCAGCGAGGCATAAAGTACTCTAAGGATTGACAGCAGGAAATCTCAAAGCTAAGCTGCTATTTTAATAAATAATAATTGTAAAAGGTTATCAGAGGAGTTTTAATGAGAATTCGTGTGAAAAGAAAAATCCTAGAATGGATAATAAAATTATTTTCAACTTGTATCAGTATAACAGGATATAGTGTACTTGATGGTGTCTGCAAAATAGAAACACGTTTGCAAAGCATCTGATCTGCAGTTTTTTACAGGCTTTGTTGGAAGTTGACAGAAGCCTTCCAGGTGTCAGTGTTTTCCCTGGAAACACATTTTCCATTCCCCCATCTCCACACTTAACAAGCATGACATTATATTCTAAAAGGACATTGTCAAATTTTAGTTTAAAAAGAATCCCTATGAATCTGCCAAATATTTTTTAACTCCAGATATAACTTCCACCAGCAAATGTAACATGAAAAATAAATATGCAACTGCCATTTAAGATCCATCTGTTGAACATGAGGAAAAATTAATTTTTCAGAGAGTACCACATTCATGCTCTCCAGTGGCTAAAATGTGGACATGGTGCTCTAAAATAATTAGCAGGTACCTTGACCCTAATTAAATCAGAATGTGAAAAAAATGAAAGGTAGATATTACATGGTAAAACCAAACACTCTAATGCAGTTCATGCTTCATACTTTGCATTTTTGTTTTCTGTACATATATAGATTTTTATTTTTCCTTTTTCTAAGTCAGTCTGAACTTAGTAGACATTTACAGATTTTGTCTCTTCAGTGTTTATTTTACTTTCTCCAACAAGACTCCCAACCCCTTAAAGTTTAATACAGTTCCCTGGCCCATATCCATGGTTTTGCTGTCCACCGTTTCAGTTATCCACAGTCAACTACAGGCTGAAAATATTAAGTGGAAAATTCCAGAAGTAAACAATTCATAAGTCTTAAATCATGCGTGCATTATTCTCAGTAGCACAATGAAATCCTGCACCATCCCTCTCTGTCTCGCCCAGGACGTTAATCATCTCTTTGGCCAGTGTATTAAGGCTGTCTATGCTACCTGCCTATTAGTCACTCAGCCGCCCCAGTTATCAGACATACTGTTGTGTTGCAGGATCGAAGTGCTTGTGTTCAAGTAATCCTTATTTTACCGAATAAAATGGTCCCTCGCCAGTTAGGGGGGCTTACACCTATAATCCCAATACGTTGAGAGGCTGAGGTAGGGAGGATTGCTTGAGGCCAAGAATTCAAGACCACCCTGGGCAACATAGCAAGACCCTATCTCTAAAAAATTAAAATAGTTGGCCTGTAATCTCAGCCTCCCACAGGCCTGAGGCAGGAGGCTCACCTGAGCCCAGGAGTCCAGAGCAGCAATGAGCTAGGATCATGCCACATACTCCAGCCTGGGCAGCGGAGCAATATCTTGTGACTAAAAATATCAAAAAATTGAAAAATAATGGCTCCAAAGCACAATGATGATGATTCTGGCATATTGTTACAAGCGTTCTATAATTGTTCTGTGTTATTATTATTTATTGTTGTTAGTATCATACCGTGCCCACTCTGTAAACTAAATTTTACAATGGTAATTGTATATACATATGTTTAGGGAAAAAACAGTCTATAGAGTTTAGCACTGTCCACACTTTCAGATTGGGGGATGATTATATTGAATTGTCTTTGACTTCTCTACTGAAAGAACATCTTCTACCTATCCTTTTAATCCATCTATCTCCTAATTAGGACTGAACAAAAATGAAATTCAAAAGGATACAGGGTCAATACTAAATATTTTACGAGCAAAATAATGGTGCAGGCTATGATTTGAAGAATAGACTTGGGGCTATATAGTAAAAGCTGCTTGTCATTCTCCAAAGACCCTGAAAGCTTTTCAACAAGGAAGTTCAAAAGCTGTCATCCTGGGAGGTATCCAGAATTGGAAGCAGGAAGTACACACAGGTATCCGGAGATGAGAACCAAGATTCAGACCTCGGGCAGCTCTGCACATTCTGCCAAACACTTCCTGCTCACCCTGCTGCTTTCTGGGGTCACCAGCATGCTCTGCCACTCCCACTTCAGAGCATCGCAAAGGTGTCATTTAGTCTTGGACACGCTTCCTCCTGCGAGGCCTTGCTCAGAATTCCCCGCCTTCCTGATGACTTACCTTCAATTCCTGAAGATCTTCCTCCTCCAACTTCCTGTACCATTTTCTGGTCTGTTCTGCACAACGGAAATGAGTAAATGACCACAACTTCTTGTGCTGTTCAGTAAACTTAGAACACAACAATTTATAAAATAAAAAAATGAAATAACATAAAATAAAGAGTGAAAGCCAGGCTAGAACAACCTACGGCAAGGCAGGAGCAGAAAATAACATTTAGGTCTCTAAACGTGTCAGGCCCAGTACAGACAATCTGCAGGTCGAACCTGGAACTAATGAAGTGGTCTGCAAAGGACACATTATTTATTTATTTATTTGCAGTTTTGGGCCAGGGCCGGGTTTGAACCTGCCACCTCCGGAATATGGGGCCGGCGCCCTACTCCTTAAGCCACAGGCACCGCCCAGGACACATTTTTTAAAAGACTTGGGCTAAATGCTGAGGTCAAAGCTAAGGACAAAGCAGTAGTTTAGAACCGTGTACTTAGACAAAGGCAAGAAGGCAGGAAAGTACAAATGTCAGAACAGCAACGGACCTTGGAATCCAGAAAATTCCAAAAAGCCTATTTTCGGGTTTATTGCAAAGGATAAACGGCACTGTGTATGTCGAGTAGTTTTCCCAGCTCCCCCCAGCAGCCCCACTCTTTCCTCCCTCTCCCGAGAAGCGTGGCTGTCTGATCTCTCACGAAGCACCTCCCCAGCCGAGTCCGTTGACAGCAGACTGTACCCAAGGAGAAGGCGCATAAGACCCCACGGCCTCGTCACACCCACACAGACCCTAGTAGGGTACTTGGATCCCTCTGCTCCTCATTAACCAGCCCGAACTAGAAAAAAATAAGTAAATGCCAAAAATATGGGATTTCTGCTGCTTTAAAGTCGGGTCATTTTTACGTGCCTTTAAGGTAATATTTGACACATTATTTACAAAAGAACGAGTATCCCCAGTTTTTTCGAGTCAGGGTTCTTTGGTCCATTCTACGCTTTGGTTTGTCTGATTGCCTTTTTTTGTGCTTGATAGATGCCTTTTCCACCACAACCCCCTGCAGAGTTATCACACAACTGTTTTTGAAGAATTAAATAAATTATACAAGTTTGTTTCACATATTTCACACTTATCCTCCACCTGCAGACACTCTCTGGCATTTCTTTCTGCTTTGAAATAGCAATTTCTGATCCACAGAGGCTTATCAGAGTGAAACACACTTTCTGCTTGTGCATCCAGAGGGCTAGATCGGCAGTAACTGGCTTGGTCGTCTTCTTCATTTTCTTTTTTTTAGAAAGTTTATGGTACCCCTCTGAAACTCAATAAAACCATTAATGTTCATATAAAAGTAAAATAACATTTAATTTGAAATTTTGAAATTTTGCCTTTTAGTGAATTATAAACACAAAGTGTTCGACAACAAAGGCAACATGTAACACACACAACAAAAAATAAATGAGTGAAATAAAGTCATAAGCAAATAAATAAAACCCCAAACTCAGTCAATATTTGAGAGAGAGGAGAAAACCAGCCACGTTCCTCTTTCTGGCCAGGCTGCTGCTCAATACAGTTTCTCTTAGTGGTACCCTAAAATCACACTGTAAATGCTCTTTTTTTTTTCCTTAAATAAGAGAACACTAAAAGATGTTTAGCTACATGAGTGGCCACAAAGCTGGAGAGTACATTATCCAGTATTCTTGGCAGCTAGGTATGGTCAAGTACTTTAGTTTTAGCCAGTGAGCTGTGACTGTTAAGTAGAGTGTGACAAACCCAGGTTGGGGCCTTCTGTCCCCACCCCATGCCCTTTGGCCATTCCTAAAGTTAGAACAAAACCATAGTACTGGGGACCATGTGCACAAGGACAGCTGACACAGCTGACATTAAGGAGAAGAACTTACCTATTACTATGACTGTAACAAAAGAGATACATAAACTTTAATCTGATTTAAGCCATTTTACCTAAATGGCCCCATTGTTTAAGCAGCTTAGCTTTTACTCTAAATAATATGTTCACCAATCTATATCCAGGCCTTGTGAAAAATTATCTCTTTCTGCCTCCAAACCATGTGTCTGCCCAAAGACTGCTCCCTCCTGGCAATGGTAAACTGGCTCCAATTATATTACCCAGGGGGAGGGAACAGGTAGCTTCTTCCTGTCTCTGTGACCAAAACCCTGAGTTCCAGGGACAACTAGAGAGCAACAGCTCTCAAAAACACAGCAGTTATTGTCCTAATCAGGACTCTTTTCATTTCAAAAAATAAGGATTCAGTTGTAGAACCTAAAAGGAGCTTCAAATAATGTTATAGATCCACAGAAACCACAGCAAATACCACCATGACTCATGGGAACTGAAATCATGAAGGAACTGAGACAACTCATTTTATGCCTCAAGATTCACACGGTTTCTAGTTTCTGCTTCTCTGTGCCCAGTCTCTTTGTTCTCTTCCTTCTCTCTGCAGACCAGTGTTCTGTGAGGGGTCACCGGTCACGGGGGGATGCCCTTTACCAGTGCTACACAGGGAAGGGGCACCAAAGAGATGCTCCAGATCCCGTCCACCCAAGACACCAAGCTCTTAAATCTCCCCTTCTGTTGTCCTTACCAGGACTCTCCTTTGACACCTTTCCTCCACCACTGTGAAAATCCGATCTTCTTGTGGGAAGGCCTTCTTTCTAGGTTTCTCGGTTCTCTTGTCTCCCTGGTTCTGGGAAACCCCAGAGCATTCCAGCTCTGCACCAGACCCTGAGCTAAGAGGAGTACCATTCCCCAAAAGTATCTCAGCCCTTCTCCAGCTTCTTGTCCTCCTGTGATCCCTCTTGGTTTTCATCCAGCTACTGCTGCAACTGGTGACTGACTTCACCTACACCTGATGCCACACGAGAGGTATCTTGGGGGCCAAAGAACCATTCACCTTGCATCTCCTGCGATAAGGACTCAAATAAACATCTAACAATCTCTCCGTGTTAGTTTTCACATTCAGTGTCTGGGATACACTGACGTTCTTGTTCATCATGACACTTTAAGACCCCATTACCAGATGCCTAGAGTGTATCGCGAATCACTTTTTAAATAAAACTTCTTATAATATTATAAATAGCTTGATTATACTGTGTTGTAATTTACATATAGTAGTCTTCCCTCAGCCACAGTTTTGCTTTCCACCATTTCAGTTCTGCAGTCCAAAAATATTAAATGAAAAATTTCAGAAATAACTTACAAGTTTTTTTGTTTGTTTGTTTGTTTTTTGAGACAGAGCCTCAAGTTGTCGCCCTGGATAGAGTGCCGTGGCATCACAGCTCACAGCAACCTCCAATTCCTGGGCTCAAGCGATTCTCCTGCCTCAGGAGAGCTAGGACTACAGGCGCCCACCACAACGCCCAGCCATTTTTTTTGGTTGCAGCCGTCATCGTTGTTTGGTGGGCCCGGGCTGGATTCGAACCCGCCAGCTCAGGTGTACATGGCTGGCGCCTTAGCCCATTGAGCCACAGGTGCCGAGCCAATAACTTATAAGTTTTAAATGACACGTTCTGAGTAGCATGATGAAATCTCGAGCTGGCCTACTCTGTCCCACCCAGGACGTGAATCACCCCTTTTCAGTGTATCCGTGTTGTATGCATATAGCCACTGGCCCATTAGTCATTTAGTAGAAGTCTCTGATATCAAATTAAAAACAAACATAATATATACTGGGTTTAGTATCATCCAAGGTTTTAGGCATCTACTAGGGGTCTTAAAACATATGCCCTGTGGATAAGAGGTTACCACTGTATTAAAAGTGTTATTTCTTATGTACTAATATTAACACTGATTTAGGCTTTAAAGAGAAAGACATTTGAATCCAGAAAGGAAGAAAGGAGGGTGGGGACAGAGGGAAGGGCAGAGCAGGGGACAGGAGGGGACGGGCCACTGACAGGCCCTGACCAGGCTTCAGCTCTCAACTTCCCACTGGTGTTTTACCCCTAATGGACTTTGTGGACACAGAGGAATGAGGGAGAGATAACCAGTAACTAAACAACATTGGAAGACTGACAAAAAAGTACAGAGAAAGGAGGTTGCTTTCGACTGGGGGAGGCAGGCTAGTCTGGTGGAAGATGTACTTAAACTGGCTCCAGGATGTATTATATTTTATGTAATGGGAATAACACACGATGTGAAAGAGAGAAATAGGAAAGAAAAAGGACAGAAATGGAGGAAAATAGAAAAGCAGGGGAAGGGAGGGGGAGAAAAGAAGAAAGCATTTTACAGCCCGTGTTCAATAAACAAACACGGCACTGTAAACAGCACAGCAGCTGCTCCAAAGCCCTTGCTGTCTGAACTATTTCACAAATTACAACCTTCTATTTGCAGATATTCATTTTTAGGATATCTATGAAGTCTGTGCCAGTTATTAGCAGCACATTGTCAGCTGCCTTGTATGACTGAGAAGGGAGGGCCTCAGGCACAGAGGATGCAGGCGAGTGTGGCTGGAGCAGAGCGAGGGGCTCTGCGTGGAAAGACGCCCTTGGTGGGACATGGGTGGAGCGTGAGGTAGGCACCTGGACTCTGGCTGCAACACACACAAACGGAAGAATGTGATAAAACTCCCATTTTTTGCTACATGACTATTTTGCCCACAGCCATCCTGGAAAGAAAAGAAATAAGAAAGGAAATTGAGGTCATGATGCGTCCAAATATAAGGTCCGTGAATTTGTCCTCAATGCTCTAGTTTTTAGGTGTGTGAAGTAAATGCCTATCCCGTGACAGGCCCAGTGCTGGGGACTTGACCTCCATTAGCTCATGTAAGACTCACACAGAGTCACGGAGCAGGGAACTGAGGTACAGAGACAATTAGTGTTTTGCCCTGGGTCATGCAGCCCGGGGATGGCCATGCCAGAATTCAAATCCGAGTCTAATTGGCTAAAGCCAGGGCTATGCACGACCGTGAAATACTTCTTCACCAGACAGGAAGCCAGACGGTGACTCTAGCGTACAATCATCTCACTTTGGCACAATTCACTCTGCTGATAGTGTCGTTCAGATGCCAACTGGAGGAACTCATTTTAAGGAAGGGTAAGGGGGTGCAGAATATTAAGGGAAGCTGAGCAATCAGCCTGAGGTCTCTATTTTATAGTCTCAAGTTCAGTTGGCCTAAATTTTAATTAGAACCAGAAATATTTCACAGCACTAATGAGAAGCTCGTTTCATCTCCGCTTCTCTCTTTGGTTTACTGTTCTATAGAAGACAAACAGGAAAAGATCCTACGTGAAACAAGCGGCATCAAAATCTATCATGTCCGTGTTGAAAAAAGGTAAGTTCTTAGATTCAGAAGCTTCAATTTGTCCCTAATGAAATTCCAAGAGGGTTACAATAACCAATCACTCAGAAACATTTTGGGGTTTCTTTGGCCAGACGAACTGAATTATGTCTAGATCTAACAACTTCTATTAATCATCACCAACTCAAAGACATTTATTTTATTTTGTCACTTTATGAAATAATAAATGACAGAAGAATAAAAGCATCTGATGAATTCAGTGGGAGGAAATATGTATTAAATAGTAGCATTCATTTTGTATTCTTTTTGAATTCAAGGACATCGGCAGGTGACATTGTATGCGTTCGTATTCAAGCTACTAAATCTGTTTCTGAATGCTTTTACTGAATACCAAAGGAGAGGGAGGAAGCAACAGAGACCAAAGTGCCAGCCTTGGACTCGCTGGTAAAGAACGGAAATGAGTCATCCATTTTTCACCCACACTCTTGAAACTAAACCTGCAAGGGAAAAAAAAAAGTTTAAAACAAAATAGAACGTGTTTATTATCCTGTGCACTTTTGCTGAAACAGTGCCTACCATAAATGTTTATAGCATAAATATCTGATAACTATTTGTGGAATGAATAAGTATTTTTTCTATTTTGGCCTCAATCCAGGATACGCAGGATAGAAAGAAGAAAATAATGCTGATTGCCCAAGAACTCGAGTTGGCTGAGACTACAGACAGCCTTGTAAGATCCACTTAGGCAACTAATAGGCATCTTGAACTTAATGCACCCAGAATAGAATTTCTAATTTCCCCTGCTATAAATTGATCTCCCCCAGTTTTCTCTCAGTAAACATGCTTCCATTTGACTGTCTGCTCAAAGACAAAATCCTAGGAGTAATACTTGATTCCTCTCTTTAGTTCATGCCCAATATTGAAACCCTCAGCAAATAGACCCTGCTCCCCAAATGTATCTGAATCTAATCACGTCACACCATCTCGGTGTGATTACCCTAATCTCCCCACCATTGTGAAATTACAATAACCTCTAACTGGTTTTGCCTCTTCTATGTTTGCCCATCTTCAACTTAATTTTTATCCAGGTGAAAGCGTGATCATTTTGAATAATGAGTATTAGCTCACTTCTCTGCTTATAATGCTTCATTAACTTCCTGTTGCACTTACATCAAAATCTCCATCAGCCATGAACTCAAGGCTCTGGGTAATCAGGTCTCCTCTGTCTCTCTGATGGTATATCCTATAAAACTATCCCCTGTCCTGGCTCGGCGCCTGTGGCTCAACGGGCTGAGGCGCCAGCCACATACACCTGAGCTGGCGGGTTCGAATCCAGCCCCGGCCTGCCAAACAACAATGACGGCTGCAACCTAAAAATGGCTGGGCGCTGTGGCGGGCGCCTGTAGTCCTAGCTACTTGGGAGGCGGAGGCACGACACTCGCTTGAGCCCAGGAATTGGAGATTGCTGTGAGCTGTGATGTCACAGCACTCTATCCAGGGTGACAGCTTGAGGCTGTCTCATAAAAAAAAAAAAAACTATTCCCTATCCTAAGATAGTGGGATTTCTTCTGTTTGAATATAACCAGGTTTTTTCCCATCTCAAGAACTCTGCATTTGTGTGTTTCGTTTTTTGTTTGTTTGTTTTTGTTTTTTTGAGACAGCGCCTCACTCCTTCGCCCTGGGTAGAGTGCTATGGCATCACAGTTCACAGCAACCTCCAATTCTTGGGCGTAAGCAAGTCTCTTGCCTCAGCCTCCCAAGTAGGTAGGATTACAGGCACCCGCCACAACACCCGGCTATTTTTTGGTTGTAGTTGTCATTGTTGTTTGGCAGGCCAGGGCTGGGTTTGAACCCACCAGCTCTGGCGTATGTGGCGTATGTGCCCTAGCTGCTGAGCTACAGGTGCCGAGCCCATTGGTGTTCTTCTTTATGCGGAATGACCTGCCAAATCTTTATGTGTCAGTTTCCTTCTCATTATTCAGGCTGTGGGACAAATATCTCTTTATCTAGGATAGCGTCCCCGACTAATATTGACCCTCCTGCAACACCCACACACCAGGAATACTCTGTACATTGCCTTGTTTTGTTTTAGAACTTAACTACCTGAAATTACAATATGGATATATATGCTTACTTTAATAATCTATCTCCCAAAGCAGGATGTAAGCAGAGATCTTATTAGTTTTGTTCTTCATCATATTGCTGGACCTCAATAAATAGGTATTTATTGGATGAATAAATGCTTTCTGAAAGTCTCAGAGAAATATTTGTGGTCTTGGTACTTTTGTTGAGTGTTAACTGGTCATTAAGTTATAGGGTTTGTGTAAGCAAGACAGAAACCATAATTGAGACTGAGTCATTTCACATTAATTTTAGAGCAGAATCTGACAGCCCTCTCTTCAGGAAACACTTTTAAACTGCCAGTGTATCACAGAACTAATTCTGACATCTATATCAAAAATTAATTTCCTCAATTCTATGTGTATAGTGTTCAATTTTCGTTTAAATATTACCATATTCAGCATGGCATTATAGCTAAATGATCTTTTAGCCACACTTTTTTTACTGCTTTTCTGCCTTCTACCCTCATTTTTATATATATTAATAATTTTCTAAACGTAAATAGTTGAATTTTAGTTCTTGGTATACAAAGAGAAATAACTCTTTGCAAACCAGAGAGATTTGTTGTTACTTAGCCAGGTGCTCCTTCAGTAGCTAAGTTCTCATTAGAAAACTAACTTTCCAGAGTAGTTGGGAAGTGCCATTTAGACTTATTTCACTTTACTAAGCCAGTCTGAAATCTATGACACCCTGAGGCTACTTGTCCTAGAGTGTCACAAAATGACACTCTGTCCCAATCACCACTACATAATATTAACCTCTAAGCCTAATCTTCAAAGTCTAAGAATGCAGCCTGCATCTACACAAGAAGAGATTTGCTTTTCCTTAAAATGATTTTAAATGGTTTTTAGCTTCTTGCAACAACTTTGCCTTCATATTTAAATCAGTTGCATTAGAGAACTATTTGTTATCACAAATAAAGCTACATTTATAGTTTTAGGCCCATTTTATAACACCCATCATTTGTCCATCTGTCCTTTAACTTGTACTTAAACTACAACATAACTGACAGGACATTGTCTTACTTTTTATTTCTTTTCTTTCTTTCTTTCTTTTTTTTGAGACAGAGTCTCAAGCTGTTGCCCTGGGTAGTGTGCTGTGGCAACATAGCTCACAGCAATCTCCAACTCTTGGACTCAAGTGATTCTCTTGCCTCAGCCTCCTGAGTATCTGGGACTACAGGAGCCTGCCACAACACCTGGCTATTTTTTAGAAACTAGGTCTCACCCTGGCTCAGGCTGGTCTCAAACTCCTGAACTCAAAAAATCCACCCTCCTCAGCCTGCCTGAGTACTAGGATTACAGGCGTGAGCCACTGCGCCTGGCCTACTTTTTATTTCTTAATATTTAAGATAGAGATAAGGGTAATAGTATCACCTAAAAAGATAAGTACATAAATCCTAGAGGAGAAAAATTACTCTAAGAGATATAGATAACAAAAAATAAATAAAAATTTTAAACACAGCTATTCAAAAACAAATCCTCAAAAATAGTTAATAAAATAATAGAAATGCAATATCACATGCGATATCATGTAAAACTTGACTATATTATTTCTGCATTTTCCAATTCTGTTCAAATGTAAAGTTTTGCAATAACTTATTAATATGAGGAGCGAATGAACCCTAAAGCAACACTAAGACGTCCATTTATACTTGATAAGGAAGCATCAGCGTCAAACATTTCAAGTTGTAAGTCAGTGGCGTTTTCAACGGCACTCGCCCCAAGACATGCCTGACTCCTTGGTGTGAAGATTAGCAAAAGATGAGAAGACTTTATAGAAGGCTTCGAGGATTTTTAAATCTATTTTGGAAAAACAAAATAAATAAATTTAAAATCACCTAACCTAAGTGACAAATGAGTGCTATGGACACTAAATTTTTGAAAGAGTGAACATAAACTTTAAATTATTTTTCCAACTTAAAATGCTATTTGATAAAAACTCAATATAAGGAGAAACTTGGTCAATATCTATCTATTGAAATTGGTTAATATTTTAACAATCGAAAATAGCGACCCTGGGCAGTGCCTGTGGCTCAAAGGAGTAGGGCACCGGCTCCATGTGCCGGAGGTGTTCAAAACCAGCCCTGGCCAAAAAAACCGCAAAAAAAAAAAAAAAAAAAAAATAGCGACTCTGCATTTATGAATTTATCTTACAGATATATATCCACCTAGGTATAAAGAAACATGTAAAAATATGTTGATTGCGGGAAATGTTCATTACTGGAAAAAAGTGTGACAGTAAGGTATTGAATACACTAAATATATTATATTCACATAATTTATACTACATAGTTGTTTTTAAAGGTAAGTTAAAATTATAATTTATTGGCAGAGCCCATAGCTCAGCGGGTAGGACACTAGCCACATACATTGAGGCTGGCTGTTTCCAATCCCTCCCGGGCCAGCTAAAGCAACAATGACCACTGCAACAGAAAAATAGCCTGGTGTTGTGATGGACACCTGTAGTCCCAGCTAGTTGAGAGGCTGAGGCAAGAGAATCATTTAAGCCCAAGAGATGGAGGTTGCTGCGAGCTGTGACACCACAGCACTCAACCCAGAGCGATAGCTTGAGACTCTATCTCAAAAAAAAAAAAAAAGAATTATAATTTATTATTCTCAAACAATGCCTAATAATTATTATCATTAAAAATAAGTCGTCATAGCCGGGCGTTGTGGCAGGTGCCTGTAGTCCCAGCTACTCAGGAGGCTAAGGCAAGAGAATCGCCTAAGCCCAGGAGTTGGAGGTTGCTGTGAGCTGTGTGATGCCACGGCTCTCAACTATGGCAATAAAGTGAGACTCTGTCTCTACAAAACAAAAAAACAAAAACAAAAACAAAAAAGTTGTCAATCTGTGAGTTTAGTATCTTAATCCAAGAATATGTAAAGATAAATGATTATTTATACATAATGCATCATGAAAAGTTGCTTATATTATTATGAATGTGTAGGATATTTCTGGATATTTTTGGGCGGCACCTGTGGCTCAGTGAGTAGGGTGCTGGGCCCCATGTACCGAAGGTGGCAGGTTCAAACCCAGCCTCCGAACTGCAAAACAGAAAAATAGCTGGGCGTTGTGGTGGGTGCCTATATAATCCCACCTACTTGGGAGGCAGAGGCAAGAGGCTCACTTGAGCCCAGGAATTGGAGGTTGCTGTGAGCTGTGATGCCACAGCACCCTATCCAGGGTGACAGCTTGAGGCTCTGTCTCCAAAAAAAAAAAGAAAAAGAAATGAACATTAGGGCGGCGCCTGTGGCTGATGGAGTAGGGTGCCGGCCCCCATATACCAAAGGTGGCAGGTTCAAACCCGGCCTCAGCCGAACTGCAAAACAAAATTAGCCGGGCGTTGTGGCAGGCTCCTGTAGTCCCAGCTACTCGGGAGGCTGAGGCAAGAGAATCGCCTAAGCCCAGGAGTTGGAGGTTGCTGTGAGCTGTGTGACGCCTCGGCACTCCACCGAGGGCGATAAAGTGAGACTCTGTCTCTACAAAAAAAAAAAAAAGAAAGAAAGAAATGAACATTATAGGGCAGCACCTCTGGCTCAGTAGATAGGGCGCCATATACTGAGGGTGGCAGGTTTGAACCCGGCACCAGCCAGCTAAGACAGCAATGAAAATTGCAACAAAAAATAGCCGGTTGTTGTGGCTGGCACCTATAGTTCCAGCTACTCAGGAGGCTGAGGCAAGAGAATCGCTTAAGCCCAAGAGTTTGAGGTCGATGTGAGCTGTGACCATGGCACTCTACCAAGGGCAACAAAGTGAGACTCTGTCTCAAAAAAAAAAAAAGAAATGATTATTATAATATCCCTATAAAAAAGATTGAGAAGAATAATTTTTCAGCGATTTAGGATTTAAGTTGAGAAATTATGACCATTTAATTGTAACAAATATGGGAATTTAAATTTAAATGTCAAATGAAAATATTCAATGGAATCAAATTAAATATATAACATTTAAACTTAAATATTTCAGTTGAAAATAGCTAAAGAAAAAAATAATTACGTACAACTCAGAGTTTAGTGAATGAAATGGTTAAAAGGAAACATCACTGAGAAATATTCTATTTTAACAACATTTTGACAAATAGAAGATACTATATTTATTTGCAAGCATCAAAAATAAAAGATACAAGGAAAAAAATATAAAATGTGAATCAACGTATGCAACTTACTTCCAGGAAAATATTGTTAACAACTTTTCCTGAGGCTGTATCTATTTAAAATATATTCAAAAATCATTCACAATTCAGGTATTTCTTAAATCCCACTTTTTCTTGAATAACCATTGAATAAAATTTAAAGTGTTTGGGCTTGGTAACTGAATATATTACATATTTTACATTACCAAATGGGAATATAGAAAAGGCAGAAAGATGTAAAATGCTCCGTTTCAATCTATTAGTACTTCAAAGTCTGATCTAGCAAATTACACAAATTGGTCTTCTTGTGAAAATGCAGTCCTATTTAAAAATAACTACACTTGAATTATTGTGGGAGAGAGTGAACGTGAACACTAGAAATTCACAATCTGGTAAATGAAAGACACTGGACAATTAATCCCTCTGGGTGAGTATTTCGGGCCAAACTCTGACTTCTACACTTGCCGTAGGCTCTTATTAAGGTCGGATTAGTATGGAATTAGGTTGAATTCTGGAAAGTTTTCCAAGTACCATAAAGAGAGAGAAGAAACACATAGATCCTCTATAAATTAGAAGACAATTATTTTGTATTTCTATCACCTGAAGTCTTAGAACAAATCCTACAGGAAGACAAGAGGGGTTATTTAATGTATTTTATTAAATATGAGAAAGAAGAAAGGAAAAAAAGGAAGGAGAAAGGGAGGGAGGAAAGGAGTTAGTTTACATGGTTCACGAGTATACTTATCCTTTTTTTTCAGAGTCTCCAGTCTGTCGCCCCAGGTAGAGTGCAGTGCCATCATAGCTCACAGCAACCACAAACTTTTGGACTGGAGCAATTGTCTTGCCTCAGTCTCTCCAGTAGCTCAGGTGCAGGTGCGTGCCCCTATACTGGACTAGTTTTCTGTTTTTTCAGTAGAGAGAGGATCTTGCTTTTGCTTAGGCTTTCTCTTAACTCCTGAGCTCAAGCAATCCACCCATCTTGGCCTCCCAGAGTGCAGGATTACAGGCGCGTGAGCCACCACGCTTGGCCAAGTATACTTATCCTTAAGATAACTGTTATCAGAATTTTCATAAAAGGGCCTGTCCTAGGCAACATTGCCAGGACAAATTTATTTTACGACCCTTTCCACATACACTTCATCCGTCACTTTCCCTCCTATCAGGGTCTTTTTCCTGTAAAATATGATTTCTACTAGATGTCAGCTAAAATAAGGAAAATGTTCATTTATATGGCTGCACGGTTACGTAGGCCTTGGTACTGGACTGCTGGACATTTCAAATCCCAAGTGACAGACAGATCCAAAGGCAGAAAGTTGTAAGCCACTCACTCACAGATGCATTTATGGTAGCAGACCCTTTGTGTGCCCTGCTCCTGGTTTCTCATCACTCCACGCCTGCCATCCTTTCTTTTAATCTTCTGAGATAGGTCTTGCTGTCGCCCAGGCTGGAGGGCAGGGACATGATCATAGCTCACTGCAGCCTCGAACTCCTGGGCTCACACAATCCTTCCACTTAACACTTGCCATCCTTACACAGCCCGCAGCTTCTTACTACAAACACCTCAGGGTTTCTGTCTGGGGGCTTTTTCTGGGGTAAGAACGTGCTCAGGAAGAGGTAATAGCGCTGATGTTCTCCACGGCAGCCCGCACACAATACAATATAGGAATCTCACATAGTCTCTCAGAGGTCCGCAGGAGAAATAAGCCCAGGGGCCCATGGCAGTAAACCGCTTACCAAGGTACTCTTTTCTGGATTCCTTTCCCCTTTTATGTCTCACTTCTCCACTCTTCTGACAAGGCTTCCTGGTATTACCTTCCAAATAAACTATTTGCTCTTGTATCTTTATTTTAGGGTCTGCTTGGGGTGGGGGGAGACTCAACCTCATTCATTGTTTTTTAAGAATATTTATTTAATTTATCCTAGGGACTAAGAAATGTGACAATGGGAATCACCATGAAGCTAGGAACAAATATATGAACATTGTCAAACAGGGACCTCTGTCTTGCATTGCCTCAAAGTTACATCACACAAAAGACCACATCCTCCGTGGCTTCTGTAACAAGCTCTGTTCATTACTGCTCATCTCTTTCTTCAGTCAGAATGAGTCATCCGCTGACGATGACGGAGTGCTGTAAGAGATTTTCTTCTTTCATCAAATCATGCTTCATTTTCTCATCTTTCTCGGCACCTTTAACATTTCAACCCATTTGTTCAATTTGACCATCTTAATTCCCGTTTTCTCCTTCACCTCTCTGCCTTCTTTTGGCTGTTCTTTATCCAAAGCAACACAACACATCCATTGTAGTAGCCCACATGACTCTGTCCCTGTTTTCTTACTTCCAAAAACCCATTTATTCACCCGAACGCTTTCTACAATGAAGAGAAAAGCAATTTCAGCCACCGTGGAATTCCAGCGCGTTCTGTTTAGTCAGACTTGAGATAGGGATTCTTACCTCTTGTTTCATTGGTTATGAAACTGTGGCTTTCTGAATGTGATGTTATGATATTTCCACACACCCTTCTGCACTCATTCCATAATCATTCACCCAGAACTGAAATGTATTTTTCTCATGCTCTCCTTACTCGTTTCTAAGAATCTGCAAAATGGTCAACATTTTCCTGATATTTGAAAAATTATATGTGATTCTCATTGACCAGTTGTTAAGAATATCTTCAGGCTTGGTGCCTGTGGCTCAATGGGCTAAGGCACCAGCCACGTACACCTGAGCTGGCAGGTTCGAATCCAGCCTGGGCCCGCCAAACAACAATCATGGCTGCAACCAAAAAATGGCCGGGCATTGTGGCGGGCACCTGTAGTCCCAGCTACTTGGGAGGCGGAGACAAAAGAATCGCTTGAGCCCAGGAATTGGAGGTTGCTGTGAGCTGTGATGCCACAGCACTCTATCCAGGGTGACAGCTTGAGGCTCTGTCTCAAAAAAAAAAAAGAATATCTTCAAATGACATTAGTATTGATGAGCTTTATTCCTTGTGAGTCAGAGTTATTGGAAAAGTTTCTTTTCTAAATTCAGGAACTATTTCTTACAAAAAAATTGCTTTTCTCTAAACAAAATGCTTTTTACCTGGGAAGTGTTCCAATGGCTCATCTACCAATTAACGTCTCTGTTTCTGCCATTAAAATTTCCCTTGAAGCACTTGCATTCTTGGCATCCTGACAAGGCCATGAGCTATTCACACGTCACAACGGTACCTGAGGAAATGCTGTGTAGTAATTTTTCTTTCAGAAAAACACATTGCTTTTGGATTACGTTTCAGCAGGTTATTTTCAGAGAACCCAAAAATAGCACATATTTTAACCTTCCTAACTTACATGGGTGTTGCCCACTGGCAATTCTGTGGCACCAAGAGAAAAAGGCATTATGGGAATGTGCTGAGCCTGCCAGGTGTGGGGAATCCCACACATTCCAGGGAAGGCGGGTTAATTGATGTCCTGTTTCAGTTCCAAATCTTCTCTTTATAAGTGGTGGCCTTTATGCCAAAATGGTAACTTGAAAATATTGCTTATTTTGTAAAATCATTATGGTCTATGAGTTTATGATAGTTTGAACTTTGTTATTTAATTTAATTCACTGCTTAATTACTGTTTTTCTGTCAATGATTATACTGTGGTTAATATGTTAGCATAGCAGTATTTCCAGATAGTTTTTTGTTTGTTGGGAGGTTGGGCTTTGGGGGGCAGAGTTAATACTTTGCATGAAATATCTTATTTTATAACAGTGAAATTTCTTTCTCTGTTGTCTTGTGATTTTTTTTGAGGTGAAATTTAAGTTTTTGTGTGAGTAGTACTATTATACCTATCTTGAGTGTCTTGCTTGTACTGTATCACATCATTCCTTTGTTTAATTCTTAATAAACTGTTCACTTGTTTAAAGAAAAAAAGAAAATATTCCAATAGCGTTTAGATTTAAGTACAAGTTTCATTTCATTGGTATGAATATATTGCAATGGGTTTGAAAAAGCAAATAACCAAATTTAAAATTGAGAAGGCAAATGGAAAGAATCATAACTTACGAGTAAATATTTCTCTTCACTGTTTAGTTTTTCATAAAACCCAAAAGACCTCAAGTAATAATTTGATGTATTTGCTCCCTACGTTTGGTGCTCCAAATGACTAAAAGTGGGAACATTTTTCTGTGATTCAATAGTTTTAGATTAAAGAAATATGCTTCCTTTATAAATGATCATTCAAAAATAATTCAGAAAACAATAGAATATTTTCAGTAAGTCATTTTAAAGCACTCCAGTGGAACTGGTAGAAGGGCAAATATCAATTTATTCTCAGAGGATAGAGTTAAATATTTAGGAATGAAACATGGACTGTGCCATTAGAGATCAAATATGAAAACATGAGCAAAGAGTTAAAAGAAGCATGCATGGCTGTGCCTTACAAATAAAAATCATTCAAAGGGAAGTCAAGATTGAACCCTAGAGTAAATACAAGAAATAGAAAAAGACTGAAAGCTGGCATATAGTGTCCCTACCCTACCAAGGGAAGACATTATTGCTATAGAGGGCAGAAACATGACCTTTAACTTTTTATTGGTGGAATCAGGAGAAAGCCTAGTGTAGGAAGCACACACTTTAGATCACCTCCAATTTTCCTTTCTCCAAGTACCATTCTAGCAAGCTGCTAAAATGTTTTGAAGTTGCATTTTAGAAGTTGCCTTTAAGATAATGGCCTCTGTTGTTTTCATGAAGTAAAGAACCCTCCACCAAACCCAAAGCTATCAATACAAGCAAATGCTATTATAACTTGAAATAAACAGAGAAAATAGAAAATAATGAGACCTTACTCTTAAAAACTATTTTTCAGTGGCAGAAATACATCTTTCAGCCATAATAACTACTCATTATGCCTGCAGAACTCAGAGAAAGGACTAAGATCAATGGAATAGTTTTGAAACTTACTATATTTCCAATTATGAAGTAATATATATATGTAAAAACGTGGAAAACGGTAAACAAATGTTTTAAAAATTTACATTTCAGAAAGTCATAATTAATCTTTAGAATTTTCTTCCAGATTTCGTCAATAGATTTTGATCTCATAATTGAGATTTTACTGTAAGCATAGTTTTGCATCCTGCTTTTTCCCACTATTGTAACACTAATATTCTATCATGTTATCATAAATTTTTTTTTTTTTTTTGGCAGTTTTTGGCTGGGGCTGGGTTTGAACCTACCACCTCCAGCATATGGGGCCGGCGCCCTACTCCTTTGAGCCACAGGTGTCACCCTGTTATCATAAATTTTTAATGGCAATACAGTATTCCATTGAACAAATTAACCATGTTTTCCTAACCAACCTTTTATTGGTAGCTTTTTTTTTTTTTTTAATATTAAACAGTGCTGTGATAAGTATGCTTCTCCATTAAGACTTTGTAAAGGTCTGAGTATTTTTTGTTTTTGTTTCTGTTCTTTTGAGACAGAGTCTCTGACATCCCATATAGAGTGCTGTGGCAACATCAAACTGCCAGGCTCAAGTGATCCTCCTTCCTCAGCCTCCTGAGGCTGTCCTCCTGCTTTGGCCTCCCAGAGTGCTAGGATTACAGGCATGAGCCATCCATACCCAGCCTGATCTGTTTTTTTAAATCAGTTCCCAGAATTGTAAATACTAGGTCCCATACTATGAATGATTTAAAAAATCTTAAAAATATAAAGCTAAATTGCTTTCAAGTATGTTTTCTAATATACATTCCCACCAAATTCACAGGCAAATTCGCATACTTTTCAAAGAGGACTAGGCTCATTTAACACGTAACGTACATTCCCACCAAATTCACAGGCAAATTCACATACTTTTCAAAGAGGTCTAGGCTCATTTTCAAAAATACAATTGTAAGAAAAGAAAAATGACATTTATGGCTAAATGTTTTCTTAATGTTTGATATTAATTCATTACAAATATAGAATTACAGAAGTTTTTATTTTAAAGATACTGCTTTATATATGTTTTCTAAGCAGGCCGAAATCCATTTTAGATTATGCATCAAAATTAGTTAATTAATGTCAATGTATGACTAATGACATTATGATCAATATTTATATTTGCTTTATATTACATTAAATGATATAGAAAGAACATGTATACTCCATCTTAGAGAACTTAGAGCATAATGTTATATTTCGTCAACTGTTTAAATGTATAGTTGTCATATATTTGCATTTCTTTTGTGGTCAGAACTAGAATCTACCTGGTTCTATGTCCTTTTTCTGTAAGTTGCCCATCCCAATCATGATATTTTTGTAGAGGAAATTGACATTATTGGCATGATCCTCTTTTGTGGTCATTTCTATGAAGACCTTGTGGAGCTAGGGTCTTTTGCACACTTCTGAGCAATTTTATGAGGCCATAGCCCACTTGATTCTTGTATACACTTAGGAAATATTTACTGAGTCTCTATAACATGAACGTGAGACTGGGAACTGAGTAGATCAACAGAGAAAGGCATTGATCTGCTGTAGAAACAGGCAGGGGCTGTGAAGAGTATGTCATTGGTACACAGACGGGACACTGAACTCACTGGGAGATAAGGTATTATGTGAACCGAGACTTGAAGGATGAGGAGTTTGTCAGAGAATACTGGAGAAAGTATTATAGATAGGGAGAATAACACATGCAAAGACACGGAGGCCTTAAAAATGAAGTCCAATACATTTGAGGAGACATAATTAATTTAGCGTGAGTAAAACAAGGGTTGAGCTTGCTTAGGTGGAGAGAGGCATAAAATAGAAAAGATGTGCAGAAGCTGTATCCCAGAGTAAATGCTATTGTGAAGAAGCTTGAATTTTATTCTGTAGATAATGGGAAGCTTGTCAAGAAATTGGCCATGAAAATATTTTTATGTTCTAATTATAACTCTGGCTTCTATCTGAAAAATATTTTGGAGGTAGAGAGAATGTAGAGGTGAAAACAATTGGAGAGTTCTTGTAAGAGCCCAAAAGAAACATCATTTTCTAAATTAGCATACTGAAATTTGGAAGGAAAAATAAGGTAGCAAAATGCCATATTTTATATGAAAGGTAATTTTTTTTTTTTTTTTTTGTAGAGACAGAGTTTCACTTTATCGCCCTCCGTAGAGTGCCATGGCGTCACACAGCTCACAGCAACCTCCAACTTCCGGGCTTAGGCGATTCTCTTGCCTCAGCCTCCCAAGTAGCTGGGACTACAGGCACGCGCCACAACACCCGGCTATTTTTCTGTTTTTGCAGTTCGGCTGAGGCTGGGTTTGAACCGCCACCTTTGGTATATGGGGTCGGCACCCTACTTGATGAGCCACAGGCGCCACCCTACGAAAGGTAATTTTAAAGGCACTACAATTTAGGAATTTTTGAATATGGAGGATGTAATCCTAGCATCAAATTTGAAAAATTATCTCAGTAAAGAATTATTCAGTAAGATCTCATAAGGGAAAAGTCAATTAGATTTGTCCCAAGTCTGAAGCATACAATATTTTAATATACAATCATATGTCACTCAACAGAAGGGATATGTTCAATGGAACACATCACTGGGCAATTCTGTTATTGTACAAACATCACAACGTATACTTAGCACAAATCTAGGTGATCTAGCCTACTACACACCGAGGCTATATGGTCTAACCTATGGCTCCTAGACTACACACCTGTATAGCATGCTACTGTACTGAATACTGTAGGTAGTTATAACACAACCGTAAGTATCTGTGTATCTAAAATATCTAAACATACCTACGGACACTCACCCTGAATGCAGCTTGCAAGACAGGAAGTTGCTCTGGGCACGTCAGTCAGTGATTGCTGAGGAAATGTGAAGGCCTAGGACATCTCTGCACACTACTATGGACTTTAGTGATACTATATACTTAGACTACACCAAATTTATCAAAAAAAAATGTTTTACTTGATAGTAAATTAACCTTAGCTTACTTTAGAAACTTAATGTTTTAATTGACTCTTTTTTTTTTGTTTTTCTGAGACAGAGCCTCAAGCTGTCACCCTGGATAGAGTGCTGTGGTATCACAGCTCACAGCAACCTCTGATTCCTGGGCTCAAGCGAGTCTCCTGCCTCCACCTCCCAAGTAGCCGGGACTATAGGCGCCTGCCACAACACCCGGCTATTTTTTGGTTGCAGCCGTCATTGTTGTTTGGCAGGCCGGGGCTGGATTCGAACCTGCCAGCTCAGGTGTAGGTGGCTGGCGCCTTAGCCCGTTGAGCCACAGGTGCCGAGCCTAAACTTTGACTCTTTTTAAAAACACTTAGCTTAAAACACAAACATATTTTCCAGCTATACAAAAATGTTTACTTCTTTATGTACTTACTCTATAAGCATTTTCCTATTTTTAAAACTATTTACTTATTTATTTTTTTATTTTGCTTTTTAAACTTTTTGTTAAAAACTAAGACTAGGTTCACACAGGAGCAGGATCATCGAGACATCATAAGACAGCAGAAAATTTTCAGTTCCATCATAAGCGTAGGGGACATCATCATACAAAGCGGCCATAAAGTTCACGTGCAATTAAAAATCGTGTGTAATTTAAAATTGCACATGAACTTCATGGCCATGTATATGCATTGTCATCACTGACTAAATGTCATTATTTGCCACATGACTGTACTCACGCACAGAGAGATTGCTAGTCACATAGTGGTATTGTTAGCTTAATTCCTTTCTTCGCTAGGTCCTCTGTCTCCAGGATTAGAAGAATGAACCCACGGAGCACAGATCAGGGGTAAGACAAGATTTATTAAGACAGAAAAAGCACCAGAGCTCCTGGCAGAGGGAAGGACCCAAGTTGGATAATCTCCACCTGAGTCCTTTGTCTATGGAAATATAGTCTCAAGGGTCCTTTGTAGTTACATTTGGCAAGACTTGGTGACAGATGAATGGACACAGTCACTTTCCCTAGGGCAGGGGTCCTCACACTTTTTAAACAGGAGGCCAGTTCACTGTCCCTCAGACTGTTGGAGGGCCAGACTATAGTTTAAAAAAAAAACAATGGACACATTCCTATGCACACTGCACAAAGACCTCCTAACTTAATAAACAAAAAGGCCCCCCTTAACAGCAAAAAAAAAAAAAAGGCCCTACTAACTGAAAAATAAAAAAAAAAAAATAGACCTCCTTCTGGACTTCCAGAAAAAAAAAAAAAAAAACTCCTAACTTGCTCTTAAACTCAGTCCTCAGGCAGCAGCAGGCTCTGCACAGGCAAGTTCCTGACTCGTGAGACTGAGAGGAGGGGTCCAGAGACAGAGAGAAGGAGGGGAGTCGGAGAGTGAGGCGCACATTCCACACATGCGCACTGCACCCCAGACAAGCGGCTGCTAAGCAGGACAGGCAGCCATGGCAGAAACACCTGGTGGGTGGGATAAATGTCCTCCCCACCGCATGTTGTTTGGAGACCCCTGCCCTAGGGGCAAGGTGAAGGAGTGCAAAATAAATGGATATCGTTCTTCAGGAAATTGTCCAGGCTTAAGAAACTTACATGAAATTGCCCAGACCTAGGAAATGGGGGGATCCCTGTTCAGCCTTTAATGGGGGAATCCTGCATCTTGGTAACTCTCACCCTCGGAAGATGTGCAGCGGACAACAGCTTCTGACCGGTGGGCATTGCACTCTGAAACAAGGGGAAAGAAGAGGTGGCTAGGGCAGCAGGGCAGGCAGTGCGGTGGTCTGCCCAACTTCCCAGGGACCCACAGACTTCCGCGGCCCTCACCCCTCTCTGATGCACTTGGTTCTCCAGCCTTCGCCTCCTGGCAGCCTGCAGCACCAACATCCCCGGTGCCTGCACGAAGCAGGCGGCCCCAGCTGGGCACCGCCTCCTGGTGTCAGTGTTAGATCCTAGCACTGCGGGAGGCAGAGGTGGTGGATCGCCTGAGCTCACTGTTCCAGAGCAGCCTGAACAACAGCAAGAACCCGTCTCTAAAAATAGCCCGGTGTAGTGGCAAGTGCCTGTAGCCCCAGCTACTTGGGAGACTGAGGCAAGAGAATCGCAGGAGCCCAAGAGTTTGAGGTTGTTGTGAGTTGTGATGCCACAGCACTCTACCTAGGGCAACATAGTGAGACTCTGTCTCAAAATAATAAATTAATAAATACATAAAAGAAATAAAGAGAATTGTGGCAAAAGGAAAGACCTACATAAGGAATCTTTATTGGAAAATATAAATAACAAAGTTAAGATACTGTATTAGCTTGCTAGGGCTGTCATAACTAAGTACCATAAACTGTGTGGCTTAAACAATGAAAATTTCTTTCCTCAGAGTTCTGGAGTCCAGGAGTCTGAGGTCCAGCTGTGGGCAGGGTGGTTTCCTCTGCAGCCTCTCCCCTTGTCCATGACCATCTGTCTTCTGTTTCTTCACAGGGTCCTGCCTCTGAGCCTGTGTGTGTCCTAACCAGTCACACTGGATTATAGCACCGACCCTACTGGCCTCATTTTGACTTCATTACTTTTTAAAGACCCTATTTTCCAATACACTCTCACTCTGAAGTACTGAAGGTTTCAACATACGAATTCCCATAGGAATAGGTACTACACGATTTAGCCTAGAAGAGATATAGGTTGGTATGAATGGTATTTTCATTTTCATAGCATTAAAGTAAAAAATTAAGAAGTAATGTCCTAAGAAGATAATACAAGTTAAACATTTGAGCAAAACAATTTTGTAAAATTAAAGTACCTAAATTCAATTTACCATTCTCAGTTAGTGAATGAGACAATGTCTTCTCACTGCTGACTAATGTGGTATATTTATTTATAAGAAAGACCTAGCAACAGCAGAAAAGAAATAAATTGGGACGATATTTTGTTACGTTTCAAAATTTTTCATTCAAAAATATTCGTCAAGTTCACATATACTTTGTATTTACTTGTCAGAGAAATTGGGATTATTTCAGAAGTGGGATGCCATTTAGAGAAGTTTTGTTGTTTGGATGGGTCACACTTACACTTTTTAACGAAACTTTCATAAACAAAACAAGGTTTGTAAAACGTGAAATGATCACTACTCAGAGAACACATCCTACATTGTGCAAAAGCAGATGATACTATCATTGAAACTTCACTGTGAAATTTCAAATTGAGAAAGGCTAGGGTCAG